>CAIGQZ010031581.1:2470442-2501017 GCA_903798205.1 Danio tinwini | reverse complement strand
CTGTCATGTTGGGTGACTTTAACTGCAGTTCGGCAGTTTCACATTCAATCATGAACATTTCATTCATGCCCCCGTGACAAACTGGGGTATTAGACGCAAATAAGGAGGAAGGACTGGTGAGTGTGTTATGAAGTTTAATAACGCACGCCAAGTGGACAGAGAAAAACTTCTGCATTTAGGTGTGTGTGTGTGTGTGTGTGTGTGTGTGTACGGTCCTTTACTGACAGCCGCGTGTGTGGATCTTGTCAGAAAATATGGCGTAAAGTCCTACATGCCGGTAATAGTTTGATTGTGGTGTTTCCTTCAATAATGCCACTAATATCTGCATACTCCACGTCTTAGTTCCATTTATGTTTAGTTCAGTGATGACTTTAGTCAGATTAAGGTCATCAAAAATTACTGTTTGGAGCTTATGTAGGTCTACAGCTCAACATTAATGTTTAACTAAATAAACAGTTAGTAAACAAGTGTTTAGATGCACAGTTTTTATTTACAGACAGGATTGATGTTAAATAAATGAACTCAGTCAAATGGGCATTTGCAGCATTAAAGCTTCAACTTTCTTCTTCTCCAGTTTTCTGGTCTTGAGTTAAGGACTGTCAGAAGAATTTACAAAGTTAGCCTCATCATTTGATCAGAAAGATCATCAATCTCCTTTTTTTGAGATGTATCTTCTTGTCTGACCGCAGGTTTTTCATCTTCCTCCATCACTTCATCATCTTCATCATCCTCACTGTCATTCTCCAGCCAAGCAATCCTCCATTTTGGCTCTAAAGGAACTGCAGGAGGAACCATTGAGGATGAAGAGCTCTGAAGGAGAAGGTCTTCATCTGTTGCTGAAGGTTTGAAATATAACTCTTTCTGGCTCTTTCTAGACATCTTGTGCCATTTCTTCCTCGACTTCTTTTCACTGAAAGCCTCAGTTTGCACAGGTGCATCTGGAAGTTTCTCTTCTGTTAAGTCTTGCGCTGCACATTGCTGCGTTTCCCTTCTGCGCAGGAAAGGAGTGAAACACCCAAACAGCTGTTTAAACATGTGCCTGAATGCTGGCATTACTGCAGGTGAAATGAAGATTTTACAGTGAAATCTGCAGAAAGTCACAAAGAAGCTCTTACTCAGCATGAGCAGTTAACCAAACTCTAACTATGATGTCACAAACTCTAATTATGATGTCACGAGGCTTCTGAATAATAAAGGCAACTTCAAATAAAAACAGCCCAATCAGTTAATTTTCTAATCACAGTTTTACTAAATAAAAACTTGCTGTCCACAATAAATTAGGGCTGGACGATATGGCAAACATTTATATCACAATATATTTCTTAATTTCGGTCGATACAATATAATTCTGTTATACATATAGACAATATTAAAAAGACAGGAAAAAAATGCCAAGAATGCACACAATGGATGACTGTACCTACAAATGTTTGCAAACTGAATTAGCAAAGTCTATAATACCTCCAGGCTCTTATAACTTCTAATTTTATTTATTTTTTTTAATAAAAACAGTACAAAAAAAAATGTGTTCACTTTTTATTTGTATTTAGCCTTTACAAACAAGAAATGTGAAATAAACTATCAAATAAATAAATAAAGCTCTCAGACTCAGCTCATATATATATTAGACAAACTCCAATACATGCAGAGAAGACAACATGAGCATTTATAGCAAGTAAACTAAATATTATCCCGCTTGCTTTTTGAGCGCTGTCAAGCAAGTTCTTAAACCCCTATGATTGGTTATTGTCTTCCCCCGCTCAACAGAAAGGGCTGTGATTGGTTTTAGAAATGAAAGTGCTGTTTACCAATGAGTGACGTGGGAAGAACAGCTGCGGTTACAGTCTATATGCACATAATATGCGGTTATCACAGGTAACCTGTAATAGACACCTCAGGCACGCTCATGTCTGGATTCACAAGTATTGCTTTAACAGCCAAGAGGAGAGAAAATATTGCCTCACAGACACACTAGTGGGTCAAATGTCCAAAGTGAGAGAGAGAGAGGCACAGATGGAGTTTTACAGCATTTTTCCCTAGTAGTAAAATAAAAGCTCGTGCTGTCTTCAGTATCAGTAAAAGACTGTCCAGCAAACTCACAAGCAGTGAATTGTGCACAATTATCTGCTTTTTAAGTGGTAGAAGCGTTTTATTCACTCGCCCTCGCCTCCTTCACCATATTATTCTACTGCGACATCGTGCATAGGAGATAAATGACGTCAGTATCTAATTACCAGTTATGATCTATTACTGAACTGATACCGAATTGTCTGCATCTGCGTTACGGTGTATCGAAGAAACAATACATTTTGACACCCCTAATAGATACTAATAAAGGTAATGTAATTGTAACTAAAAACAAATATTTTTAGATAAAAATATTTTTAAATAAATAAACATTTATTTTTTACTTTTATGGTTAAATGGAGCGTTCACCCCAAAAATGAACATTTCCTCACTATTTCCACAAGTTGTTTTTAAACATTTATGATTTTTTTTTCTGAATGGTGTTTGGGAAAAAGCAGCCATTGACCTCAGTAGTAGGAGCATAAAATACTATGTGGTGTTGGTTTTTATTTCCAGCGTTCTTCAGGTTTGGAAAAAAGTCAACACTGCTCATTCTGAAAACGTAGCCCTATATACATTTCTGGAGATCATGAATTATGTAGCCAGAGATACATATGGCTGCATTTTATCTTTTAAAGTGAACGCTACGGGGCAGTCTGACGCCATTCCTTTTCGTGCTTGTCAGCTGACCGCTTGCCTCCGTATGGACTGCTTTCCTGCTGTTACCAGTTTGTCCAGTAGCTCACCATGTACATTGGTGAACTTGAGACGCAGAGAGGAGTTCAAGTCCAGCCAAGAACTGTTCCAAAAAGCGAGTAAGACAAAAACAGAAGCCCAAACATTAAATAAGTAAATAACTGGGTGAGAATGAGCTAAAATCTGAAAACATGGTACAAATCAGGTGAGGGCTTTTCTTTTTCTGGATTGCTTTTATAAACACTGTCTCTTGGGTTTGGGAAAGGAGAAAGGTGGATCATTTGGTCAGTCGACAGCGGCCTCTGGTGGATTTATGTGAGAACTGCAGGCATAAAGGGCATTCGCAAGATAAATTTGAGATCTGAAAAAGAATACACAGCGCCCTCTGGTGGATTCGCCAAAACAAAAACTGCAAAAAAACATATCTCCTGGGACATATTGGGTGCTCTCCAGAAATGTATATAGGGGTACGTATCAATAATGAGCCTGGGTTGAAAAAAGTGGAGTGGATAAGCTCCAATCAATTTAAGTCTATTTGCATAGCATTTTTTATAATAGTTGTTTCAAAGCAGCTTTATAAAAGGGACACATTATTGCATTACATTAAAATTAAGTTACAGTTACAATAAAAAATATAAGTTATAAATAAATTAAATTCTATTTAACAGGATGTCCACAGGGTCTTAAAGTATTAAAAGTTCATAAATTAAGGCTCTTAAAAGGTATTAAAGTCTTAATCACGTTTTAACGAGGTCTTAATCTTTGTTCAAGAATTGTCCAAAGTGTTTGACTCCAAAAAAGCATAAATATATTTGTTTTCCTCCTAATATCAACAACGGCATGCTCGATCCACGTGGTTAGTTTGGGCTGGGGCGAGTCCGGCCAAGCTACTCCGTCCGGGTGATGTCACGTAATTTGCGACACTTTCAACATGTAGGGAAACCATAGAGAAAACACAGCAAAATGGGAAAATGTAAGTTTGGAGAAACTTTCTCCTGGTTGGAGAAAGACGAAAACAACCGCTTTCAAGCTTCTTTTCTTCCTAGCTTATCTAAGTTCTGTTGCACAGTTGTGCTCCATTGATTTATTTGACTACAACGGTTTATAAGCAACTGTTTATGAAGTTAAAGGTTTGACACTGATTAGAACTTGAAGTGGCGACGAGGTCTTAAAATATTCTGAGAAGGTCTTTTAAAAGTCTTAAAGGTATAGAGATTACCTTTAGGATTCCTACATAAACCCTGTATAAACATAGTTACCCTGCAGTTTTATAGCATACAGGTGATGTGTGTTCATGTTTAATGAAGTGTATTTGAGTAAATAATGAATTAATCATTCTCATTTTATGAGTGAACGATTGCTTTAAATAATACAGTTAATGGACCAGCTTAAATGTACAAAAAATTCAGGGTCAGTAAGAATTTCAGATTTTCAAGTCTCTTATGCTCACCAAGGCTGTATATGTGATCTAAAATGCTGATGAATATGATTTTTTTTTTTAAATATGGACAAAAACAATGTGTTAATACATTCCATCACTTTTTTTAGGCTTTGTATAAAATCACTTTGCAAGTTGAGTTTAATAAAGACATTAAACTGAGTGGCTTTGTCTTATAGACCCATATATACTTAAATACGGAGAGCTTTGTAGAAAAAAGAATAAAGACTGACCTCATAAATGTGTAAGTGAGCTAAGCAGCCAATCTGAGCACAAGACAGGTTTTTGAAGGAAACTCATAAAGCTGCTTATATTCTGACAAACTGAGCTGGAGTTAAATTTCACTCCCTGAACTTCAGAAAACGTCTCACCGTCCTACTTTCATGTGCCTGATGTCATTCGTCAAAGAGTGATGACAAAAATGATTCTGGAGGCAATGAAAGGTCATGACCGTGTGTGTGTGTGTGTGTGTGTGTGTGTGTGTGTGTGCGCGTGCGTGAGCTAATCTCCACAGAGCCTCTGGAATTAATCTGGTATATTGATGACTGACTGCTGTGCACATTTTTAGGTTTTCTTGCACTCAGTTAAACTTTAATTTAGCTTATTTGGACAAGCAAGCACACTGAAAGAGCAACGTTAACCTCGATTGATAAAACATGATGAGGTAGAGCTGTACTATTAATTCAAATTCTATTTTATCTCTGACCTCCAATGATTATGGAAAAATAATAGTCAAAAGAAAATGATTTTTGCATCATATTTAGTCTCTTTTCCAGTGTCAGATTGTCAAAAAAACTATTTTATTATTATAAATATAATGTTATTTAATAATTGAACATTGAGTTAATTGAAAATGCATAACAATAAATTAGATCCATTGGTACTCTTAAAGGGACAGTGCGCTATATATCTGCTGCTGATTGTGCTTTATTAATTATAGCCAGAAACTTTTTTGCACAGGCCTATCTAAAGGCTCAATGCTGCCAACTGATGATCAACAGTATAAATGACAAATAGTCCTACTTTCCAACAGGGAAAACCAGCAACAATCAAGAATGCTTGACTATATGCTGTCAATGCAATCAATACATGTGATTTATAATGGAAGTCAATGGGTAAAAACAGCACCAACACAACCAAAGGGGAGTCAATCTGCCCAGAGTGTATTGAGTTTTTGAAAATATTCAAAACATTTTCTCAAATTGTGTCAAAATAAGATTTGTCATCAACATTAATCCCATTTGCTGAAAAACAGTAACTTATGGCCAAATTAAGACTTAAAATCACCCCAGAGTGGATGAAAACACCCCCAGTAGCACACACGGGCTGAGTAACTGTGATTCCAGTATTGACAAATAATCCTGATTATGATTTATTTTCCAAAATCGACCAGCCTCTATGATGAGGTAACCTTGAATGAATTTCACAAGTGTCTTTAGTTCCTAATTGGAGAGTTTTGTAGATCTGCAGCCTGAGGGCCAGTGGTTTGTCAGATCTTGTCATCCGCAAATGTCTCCGGGCTTTCTTTGTTTGCAGAGTTTTTTCTTCTAACTGGAGCGGGATTAAAGCTCCAGCTGTGGCCGTGATTTACAGGACAGGAACTTGACTACAATGACTCTGGCATAAATTCTAGACACAAATCACTGACATGAAACATCATAAAGCCACGTCTTGCTCGCTCGCGGCCTCCAGACGCCATGAGTTTGTCTGCTTTCTGAAGCCCCTGGGAGGTGACAGTCATATGTATAGTGTTTCCTCTTTTATTACGTGCTGGAATGAGGGCAGCTTTATGTGGAGAGAGAAAGTTGAGGCCCTTTCAAGGTTGAGCTGTGTACACAAGTTGTTATTGTAACCCAAATACTGCCTACGTCGTAAATCCACACAATTGACTTGGTTCTCTTTTTTTTTGTGTTTTATGTGTGCTACCAAAGACTATATAATACACAAGATGTGTCACTTGTATAGTTTTGAATGGGGAAAAGTGTAATGGTCTGTCTTTATCCCCCACTGAAGTTAAGCAGGGCTGCGTCCATTCAGTACCTGGATGGGAGACCACATGGGGAAAAAAAAGCTTGGTTGCTTTTGGAATGGTGCTAGTGAGACCAGCAGGGGGTGCTCAACCTGTAGTCTGTGTGGGTCCTAATGTCCAATATATTGATGGGGACTCTATACTGCTCAATGAGCGCCGTCTTTCGGATGAAACTTTACTTTAAAAGTTGTTGTTGTTATTATTATTATTATTAATTAATTAATATGGCGAATAACACCCTGCCTACTAGTACATTAGCCAATCATTGATTGATATATACTGACGATTATGGGGGAGAAGGGCTCGTACCAGACGTGTGCTTTTACGACATTGTATGTGGTCAACAAACACACTGAAATCTCAGTGAATATTTACTTCACAGACATTAGAAATAAATCCACAAAGCTTAATCTCGGCTTTTAAATAAACCAACTACACTTAAAGTTTTTTTTTTTTTATCTTGGTTTTGTAATCTGTATGAATTAAACGTGAGGTACTTCATCACATGACAGCAACTACTAAAGAGCCCACAAACTTGCAAACAAGTCTCTGTCATTTCTGGAGTCATTTCTGGAGGAGATTCACCATCAAGACTAAGTTGTGAATTACTTCTGAAGAGCAGCGCGATCAGACGATCGTTATCCAGAGGATGATCATGTGTAGAACAGCCAAAAATGAGGTTGGTGTCGTGATCTTGTTCCTTTTGAGTGCGCATGCGCATTAGCTCGGGCAACCTGAAAAAAGGCTGATTTAGTTTGATTGGAACGTTTAGAAATTAAACTTAGACAGATGTTTAATTTTATTGGTGATTCCAAATATGTACTGTAATCGTGAGCTTGGCAAACAGTTTTGGAGAATTTAATGTTTTCCCATTCAGACAGAATGCCTGAGCATATACTGACTGAGAGGCGTTTCAGAGATGGTCTCCGAGTGAAATGCCTTAACCCTTTAACTACTCCACCAAGAAAAAAATTTTTGGATTGCATTTCTTAACTGCTAATGTTGATAGTTAACACACTCAATGCATTTTTTGTCAACACATTCTGTAATTTCTAAAAAAATCAACCTCTACATGTCAGTTTATGGTAAAAGTACCAGAATTAATACATATACTATTAAAAAATTAAGTGCAATACCCATTTATTTAAAAAAATATTAAAAATAAAACATTTTTGAATAATAAATCATCGAAATTTTTGAAGTATGCCATAAAATATTTAACTTTTCCTTGTTTTTTTTTTTGTTTGTGTTTTTTACAATAAAACCAAAATTAAGTGTAGTAATGCAACAGGACTTTTATTTTTTATTTATTTTTTATTTTTTTGTAAACCAACAATGCTGTGTGTATAAACCATTATTTTATACAGTCATTCTTTAAATGACTTTAACAGTCATTATCTAAAACCAGTCAACCGTTTGGTATAGCGGGCAGTCAATGGCTTAAAGGGACTTTGGTGCTACATAAGTCTCCACTTTACTCAAATTAGAGTTTGTTTATATGGTTTGCTATGTACACAGCACCACTAGTGGCACAGAATGGAATCGCATAATGTGTCATTACTAGGCATGGGATGATAACAGATTTCAAGGTTTACTGTGGTTTGGAAAAGTCAAAGACACTGTTTTAAAGCCAATTACAGTTTTTCTCAGCTGCTTTTGTGCATTTCTCACAACATTATTTGCACAACAGTTCATGCATTTATCAAAACAATTAGTACAAACAACGTGTCACTTGATTAAAATGGAGAGCTCATTCCTCAAAAGCAAGTATTGATGTCAATGAAAGTGTCCGTGTCATCAAGATGAAGAGTCCTGACACCATTGTTTATGAACAAGAGAGTCAGATGGCTTTGTCATGTTTTTATTGTGACACTTTACTCTGTAAATGTTTTCCAATGCAAAGAAGTCAGATTTTGGTGACACGTCCTGAAAATGCTCAAGCACTATATACTATTTGCACAGCCGTTGGGAAACTACAGTAAAGTAGTGAGGTATCTGAGTACAACACACTGAATATGTATGGTTCACATTTTACTGCATATGCTCTAATTTATTCACAGCATTGTGCAAAATAATAAATACACCCTTATTTACAACAAACATAAACTCCCTTTGGGTAGAGCTGAGCACAACTGTAAACAATACTGCAGGACATATTGGAACTGAACTTACAACATACACAGGTCTGTAAATCAGTCATAAAACTGTTCAATTTAAAATACATTTTCAGAAAAAAAAATATTTAAATGTTTTATAAAATGAGCTTGACAGATTTTGACAACTAGTTCAACATTTGTGTGTGTAATGACTCCAATAATGAAATAAGGACTATTAGTTTTATATGGAATGACTATTCAGCATCCACAAGTATAGTTAATTTTGACTGACATGACATAAGCAAATGATAATGTTATAAACAGCAGAGAGTTGTCTGAAAGCAATTGATGCATGTCCAAAAGCATTCGCAATTTGCTGGAAGGATTGAAAAACTACTGCTATGATGTGCACAAATGACTAATTGTTTTGAGAAATGCATTAACTGTTGTGCAAATGTAAATAACGTTGAGAGAAATGCACCAAAGCCACTGAGAAAAACTGTAAATATCTGTTACACTGTTCCTATGGTATATGTAGGTTTTGTGTATTACCCGGGTTCCTTAATGTCCTAAATTAAAATCCAGGAAATGAAGGTCTTAAATTGTCTTAAATTTACCGTAAAGTTGCTGTAGGTATTACATTTTCAGCTGGTGTGCTTAATGATAATAGGGAAGCACAGTGGTCCACTGTAAAACATCTAATACTTGATCAATTTACTATGTGTGGAACAGGAGTGAAATGACAGTCTCCATGATATATTAGCTTATTACGGTAGGTCGGCTACAGACGCTGACGTCGGTCTGCACCTGCGTGCTGCAATTATGCGGTTGTTGAGGTGAAGTGACCATGGGGCTCAAAGCCATTGAGTCGCACATGAAAGGAAAAAAGCACCAGCGGTACGTTGCAGCAGCTAGTCATAGCGGGTCCAGGTTAATCCTTGCATTATTTGCAGCTCAAACTAACGATGTTACTAGTTCAGACGCCACCTCGCAGTCGGCTATAACAAGTTTCATTTCACTGCCAGAAACTCAAAAATCAGAGGTACTGTGGGTTCTCCATACCAGGGGTTTTCAAACTTTTAGGACACACACCCCCTCAAGTTTGACCAACTTCACTCGCGCTCCACTCTCCCCCGAGCCAAAATCATAATTCATGTGCAAACATTCACATATTACTTGCTGCGTTTAAAGTGCGTAGCACAGGGTCGTCGCTAGACCCAATTTGAAAATGGCCAGTGCCCCAGTAAATGATTTTGAGATGTGATTTACTCCATATGCAAAATGTATTTATTAAGACACACACACACACACACACACACACACACACACACACTGGATTTAGTGTAATCCAACTCATCTGTTACTATGGCTCTGTTCTACATCACAAAGAAACAAAAAAAAAAGAGTTTACGAGTTTACACATTGCACATAATTGATACCAAGTGGAAAACTTTCAAGTTTTAATTTCCATTGTAGGAGGCAATACATTAAATAACATACTCCAAAGAAATTCAGAAATTTTTGGGTCTTAAATTATATTTGTTGAGGTCTTAAAACGCTTTAGGTTACGCGCATTCACCACGCGCACACATACCCTGTGCAGCAACAGGGTGTGGCCAGAGGCGCTGTAATGTTACAGCAGAGAAAGCTAAAATGCCGTCCAAACGCTGCTATTTCCACAGAGCTTCTTCTGTTTTTGTATTTGGGCTTCTAAAGGACACAAAGAGAGAAGTGCTTAGTTTAATTTAATTAGGTTCCAGAGAATTATAATAAAGATATAGCTCTAGCATTTGACAAAGGACAGCTTCCAGAATCCCTCCCAGTTCAGTGGGAGATTCGTGGCTCTTTCTGGTGACATGGAACCAGTCTGCGAATCACAACACATTATGATAGTTGACCAATCAGAGCCTCTTAAGGGCTTTTTTATTATATATTTTTTTGCAAATGAAGCATGAGCACACATTGCTTTACCACAACCAAGCCTTAAAAATACACTGTTGACCACCCCTTTAAAATGCAAATCACTTATAAACCAACATCCAAGCAAGCATGCTGTAGAGCTTAACAGTGCAGTGGCTTTACTTTATAAGACGCCTATTCAGAAATCTGTGTTTTTGAAACTAATGAAGACCGCAGAAGGCAATAATTTGTTTTAATCATTTAGCCTGACATGTTTACTGCTCCAAAATATCTGAAATGTTTCTTAAAATAACAGAGATATTGGCAAAATGATCCCTGTGAAAATGACAAACTGTTCTGAAGCACTAGACTCACTGCTGCATTCGTTCACTAATCACTACACTCACCAATGTTCACTCAATACTTTCACTACATCACTTTATTTTTATTTTACTTAGAGATGAATACGACAGTCAGAATGCAGAAAATGACGTGTGATGTGCATGCGCGTTGGATTAAATTCCAGACGTCGTCTTCTAGTTGAAGTGCTGCTGATTGAATGTGTTTTTGCGTCTCAGTCTGTCCTGTTATTCTGACAGCGTCGTCTCTTCATCTGATCACTTATAAAGGCAGCTGCTGTTCCCAATGCGGAGCTGACAACTATTCTGCTTGACAGATGAAAGGAGAGACTGAGAACGGGGAAATAAAGTTTGAGCAAGAAAGAGAACAAGGCTGTACTTGAGAGATGTGCTGTGGAAATTTGTTTAATTTGCATGTGAGCAAGAAGAAAGGGATGTGATTTATAAGCAGGGCTGTCACCATTATGAAATTTGGCTGATGATTAATTGTTTAAGAAGTAGTTTATTAATTCTCTGTTTTGATGCTTTAATTGTCTAATTTGGGACTCAAACTGAAATATTCTATATGAGTACATATTATATATATACATTAGTATATATACACTATACACTATAGTTTGTCGGGCTCACAACATGAATATGTAGTTGATGACAGAATTATTCGCCCTTCTGTGAGATTTCTTTTTTAAATATTTCCCAAATGATGTTTAACAGATTCAGGAATTTTTCACAGTGTTTCCTATAATATTTTTTCTTCTGGAGAAAGTCTTTGATTTATTTTGGCTGAAATAAAAGCAGTTTTTAATTATTTTGAAAGCATTTTAAGGTCAATATTATTAGCCCCCTTAGGCAATATTAGTTTTGGATTGTCACCAGAACAAACCACTGTTATACTGTTGCCTAATTACCCTAACTTTACCCTAATTAACCTAGTTAAGCCTTTAAATGTGACTTTAAGCTGAATACTAGTGTCTTGAACAATATCTAGTCAAATATTATGTGCTGTCATCATGGCAAAGATAAAAGAAATCAGTTATTAGAGATGAGTTATTACACTATTGTGTTTAGAAATGGGCGATGCGGTGGCGCAGTGGGTAGCACGTTCGCCTCACGCTGGTTTGAGTCCCGGCTGGGTCAGTTGGCATTTTTGCATGGAGTTTGCATGTTCTCCCCGTGTTGGTGTGGGTTTCCACTGAGTGCCCACAGTCCAAAGACGTGGTATATATGAATTGGGTATGCTAAAACTGACAGTAGTGTATGAGTGTTTGTGTGTATGGGTGCTTCCCAGAACTGGGTTGCGGCTGGAAGGGCATCCGCTGTGTAAAACATATGCTGGATAAGTTGGCGGTTCATTCCTCTGTGGTGACCCCAGATTAATAAAGGGACTAAGCCGTTTGTTGAACAGAAATTAGGGAAAAACATTTACATGGGAACTAATAATTTAGGAGGGCTCATAATTTTATCTTCTGTGTATAAAATTAATGTTGATGTATTTGAGTTCATATGTGCATATTTGTAACGCCAGTAGTTTAAAATATACAGTTCTGCTTGAAAGTTTGTGAACTTCTTGCAGTAATGGTGAAATTGGGAATTATTTTAACAAAATAAGAGAGATAATATTATTATTTATATATATATTTATTTATTTATTTATTTATTTTTATTTTGTTGCCGTCCTGGAAAATATATTATACATTTAAAGTTCACAATAAAATGCTAAAAGTTAATTATATAAAAAAGGAACATTTGTTAAGGTTATTTTTATCATTAAAAATGGTTCAAACACACTTTGTGTGCTGCGGAGTGACAACTTTTAAACAGAATGACGATTTCTATTTTATTTTCTTGGGGAAAAATATATATTTTTTATTTATTTAGGTATTTATTTGTTCATTTATTTATTTATTTATTTATTCATCTCTTTATTCGTTTATTCAAACATTCACTTATTTATTCATTTGTTTATATATAAATTTATTTATTCATTAATTAATTTATTCATTCATTTATTTATTTTATTTATTCGTTCATTTAATTATTCATTCATTTATTCATTTTATTTATTCGTTCATTTATTTATTCATTAATTTAGTCATTCATTCATTTATATATTTTATGCATTCATTCTCTTATATATATGCATTCATTTATTAATTTATTTATTAATCAATTTATTCACTTATTAAATTATTAATTCATTAATTTATTCATTTTATTTTCCATTTATATATTCATTTATTAATTAATCAATTCATTCTTTTATTTTGTTTATGTATTCATTCATTTATGTATTCATTCATTTATGTATTCATCCATTTATTCATTTATTTATTAATTAGTTTATTTATTCATTTATTTATTCATTAATTAATTAGTTCATTCTTTTATTAATCTAATTTATTCATTCATTCATTTTATTTACTTATTTATTCATTTATTTATGTATTCTCTCATTTATGTATTCATTCATTCATTCATTATGTGCATGTATTTATTTATTTTTATTTATATTTCATTATATTTATTTATTAATATTTTTGATTGGCAGACCCCATACCATGTGTATGTGTATGTAAATGTAGCATTCTGTAAAGGTCAGAAACAATTCAGACGTTATATTTCAGTTATTAGTAGAGAGATGCTGTACAATTGCAGTTTACAGTTTCATTTACTTTCCTAGAGTCTGGCTGCGTCCAAAACCGCATACTTCCATACTATATAGTACGCTCAGTATGCGAACCGAGTAGTTTTTGTCTGAATTAATAGAATTCCAAAATCAGTATGCGAGAAGTACCCGGATGACTTCCTACTTCCGGCAAGATTCTGAAGTCTGAAGTGCGCATCCCATGCATGCTGTGCTATCCCATGATGCCCCGCGAGATAATTCATGAATTCATGGGAGTGAAGTGACGTAACTGACGCAGGTAGGTCACGTGACCATGACAAAATGGCGGATGTAGTACGTCTCAATGACATTCATACTTCTTACATTCATACTGTATAGAACGTACTTTTCTAACGAGTGGTTTTGGATGCAACCTCTGTAATTCTCATACAGCACTGAAAAGCAAAAATGACTTTAAATGCGCCTTAACAGAAACATCATTTGCAAAATGAAGTGATTATGAAGTTTCAAAACTGACGGCATAAACGCATCCAGAACATCTGCTTGTATATACAGTAGTGGCACAGAGCTTGATGTGACGCTGGGTGAAAGTGACAGCACAACTGAGAGAATAATTGCTCTGATAAACAGATCCAGTGGAGAAGCTAATAAAACCGCGAGCACAGCACCAGTGCATTATTATTAATGGAAACACTCAGTTGTATTTTCCTTTTATAACAGCTGCCGACAGCTCCTCCTGCTATCAACAGTTTTTTTTTACCTTCACCGCCTCCTAAGACAAAAAAGATTTTATCTTGTTTCAGCATTTGAGAAATAAATGAATTTATTCCCCGCACTTCTCCACCAGCACTTCAGTAAATAAAAGAGCGGATAAGGAAAGGAGGTGTAAACAAATGTGTTTAAAAGCACTCGTGTTATGCGTGCCAAATAATGACAAATAACAAAACATCTGACAGAACAGAATGGCGGTGCACTTTCTGAAAGCATCCAGTGCATGATTTCTGATAAACTGCTGCTATGACTGTAATTTCAGAGTGAATATGAGCAAATGCTGCTGCTTCAGGCAGATTCACGCACTTTAAACGTGTCTGATCTTACAATGGGATTAGGCTTGCGTCTGACATTTTTTTAAATCACAATTACAGTGTTGTATCCGTTTGTCATCTGCTATTTTGTAAAAGTCATGACTTAAATTATTATAAAACTAGATTTAGATCTTTTAAAATCCAGATTTGGCTTCAGTACTTGCTAATCTAACATATATGCACAAATATAATATTGTATAGCTTCCTATTATTGTATAGCTTTACAATGCCCTTGATGGTTGAGTGGGGGGAGTGTCTTTTGTCTCTCAAGGTGTGAATTATTCATGACCATTGTCACTCACGCATACAGCTGAGATCACCCAAAACAAACTTAACAAACTGTAATTCATTTTAATGTTTTCTTTGAATGATAGAACAGAATAATCTTCACATAATTGGGAAGTAAATATTAATATAAAAATAATTATTAATTATTAATACTAAAAATGCAATCATGTGCATCAATATTTCTCACATATTATTGTAGCACAGTTTGTGCTGAATACAAAAGAAAAAACATGTTGGCCAGTACTACACAAATCTCAGGGCATGTCAAAACATCTCAGGGGCCCCAAAATTACCTCAGACCCCTGATTGCATGTATAATTATATTAGTTTAAGGGGACCTATTATGCAGAAATCACTTTTATAAGTGGTTTAAACCCATTTGTGTGTCAGTAGTGTTTAAATATCTCCAGCCTTTAATGGCTCGATTCCACTGAGTGGTACAGTACAGTACGGTACGGGTCGGTACGAGTCACCTTTATCACTGCTAAAAGGGTACCAATGGTACCCCTTTAGTGGGCATGGTGTATGACAAAGTTTGTCAACGTCATTTTCGCTCAAGAAAATGTCTACAGTAAAGCTGTGTGGGTTGTTCACATATCATATGAGAAACATTTCTCACAAAGCAGATGCTTTACACACATCAATACTTGTGTATAAATGTTCATTACTAACTTTTCTATGAACATGAGTTGATTATGACTGCAGATTAATAACAGTGTGAAATAGCCTACTGTAATGTCTGCAATTATATAAAATAAATAAATGCAACATATATAAACACATACAGACCCTTACAGTCTCCAAAATGTTAACAATTACAGAAAAACTACATGGCATACATTTAGTCCTTATTTGGGTACAAAAACAACGCGAAATATAGCCCACAGTCTGAGAAAACCTCTCATCTGTGTCTTTAATCTTCAGCAGCACATCTAACCTCTGTTAGAGAGTAATTCCATCATTGCGAGTTCATAATACTCTAACAGGTGATAATAATAGTTAAACATGGCAGTTTGTTCATGTTTGCTGAAAAAATGTGCTCCTTTTTTCCGGCTTCTCCTTTGTTTTTGTTTTTTGCGTCACTTTCGCATTTGTCCGTTTCTGACAGGATCTGGTTTTTAAAAACACGTCAATAATCAAGAGCAGATTATTATCATCAGCATAAGAAGTTTATTTCAAATATAGACGTGTGGCGAGTGCAAGCAAGGAAGCGAAAGCGCACTCTCCTTCGACTGGCTCGTAAAAACTACGGGGTACAGGGTGGAATCTGCTCTTCTTGGTTTTGTGGCGGTTCCTCAAGACGACAAGGTTTGTTTGAGCTTGGGTCGACCATGGCTCATTATTATCTGTATATATTATTACAGTGTAATCTCTCGGCTGTGTATTTAAACCATGGCAGTTCCTTTGTTTTCAATAGCGTTTAGCTGCGTGTCTAGCTCCGCCTTTTGGTACCCTTGGTACCCTTTGCAAAGGGCGCCCGAAAAAGTGATATGGTACGTTTCGGTTCGGTACGTCTTTTGACAGTGGAAACGGCAATAAAAGCGTACCGTACCACTCAGTGGAAATGGGCCATAATTGTAAACATGAATTAATTTGTATTTTGTATATTCAGACTTGATATAAACAGTCTGCAGAAACACTTTGATTGACATTCTCCCTTTGTACATGTCATCAGAGGGGGAAAGCCCCACCCACTAGTGACCATCTCTCCCTCATTAGCATATGAAGTCAGTCTTGTTTTTAAATCTGCCACTATGCTGACTCAGGCATTTGTAGCTCTGCCCTCTTCTGAAAGTGCTAATCTCATTTGAACTTAAAGTGACAGTCACCAAAATACACCACAATTAGGGTCAAAGCCTAAAAGGGTCAGTTTCAGAGAGTTACAAAACATTAGTGTGCTAGTGACAGCAGAGACGCATTTTACATCTTGTAAAAAGTAGCATAATAGGTCCCCTTTAAATCATCACAGTAAGCGTACACTACATTTTTTGGCGTCCTTTTTCTGTCACCATTTTCATATTAGATAATAAATCCTCCCACAAGTCTCTTTCCCAGCTCAACACTTTAAACTCCACCACAATGCCATTTATAACTTTTACAGTATATGAACAAACATTGACCAGAATAGCCTTTATGTGCTTCTGTCTTTTCTTCTCCACATCTGTTTTGACATCTGTATTCTTTGTTTCTCCTTCCAGTGACTCAATGATGCTCGTATGGAGTTGAAGTCAGAATTATGAGCCCTCCTGAATTATTAGCCCCCCTGTATATTTTATTTCCTAATTTCTGTTTAACGGGGAGATTTTTTTTCCAACACATTTTTAAACATCATTTTAATAACTCATTTCTAATAACTGATTTATTTTATCTTTGTCATGATGACAGCACATACTATTCAGGGTTCGTACGGGTGCTGAAAAACCTGGAAAATGCTTGATTTTTAATAGTGTTTTCAAGGTTAGAAAAGTGCTTGGATTTTGGACAGAGTGCTTGAACCTGCTTAAATTTTAAATTGCAGGACTCGAGATTACGACCGTTTTGGTCGCATATGCGCCCCGAAATTGTATCTATGCAAGCTTCACGCAGAATGCATATTTGCACTTAACGTTAAACGCAGCGCTCATGTCAACTTGCTGCAGTAAACAAAGCCTGCAATGCCTGCCCCGCCTTAAAGCTCTTCTGATTGGCTCACTGCTCTTGAACTGAACGCAAATGGATTGGTTAATATCAGTTACAGATATCAATCACAGATAGCAGAGAGCTACAGCCGCGAGCCGCGAAAATGTAGGTCTGGATATGAAAGAATGAAAATAACACTGACAGATTTATTTTAGAAACGACCTACAGTTACAAATAAAGAGACATCTGATCAGTGACCATGTGGTAAAATGTTAATCCAGCTTTTACACACAAAGATTTACACTTCTGGAAGGGCATCCGCTGTGTAGAACATATGATGGATAAGTTGGCGGTTCATTCCACTGTGGCAACTCCTGAATAACAAAGGGACTAAGCCGAAAATAAAATAAATGATTGAATTAATTGATGAAAGCTTACAAAGTATGGTTCCATATTTGGTGACTGATTTTCAAAACAGTTGAAGACAGGAACAGTTAATTTAATTTGCAGCAAGATTATTCTCAGACTCATAAGGATTTAATTTGTTACATGAATTTTGAATAGCAATGCACATGCAATGGTCTTGAAAGTTCGATACCACACCCAAACAAAATCTGACTGTAAGCTCATTTTTGACATATCAACTTTAGGTAGAAAGAGACCAAACTTAAAAAAAAAATGCTTCGTCCAATAACTGAACTTTTTTTATTTATTTTTTTTACCATTTTTGGGTGAACTATCCCAATAAATCTATGCTCCAGAGTATTCAACAATTTAAGTTGAAATGCCATATTGTGTTTTATTAAAATAGCACAATGAATTTAAATGTGAAAAAGGACATACAGCTTATATAAACGTAATTTACCGCAGTTGTTAGGTGCTGGAAAAGCATAAAAATGCACCTTGAAAGTGCTTAAAAAGTGCTGGAATTTGAAATTGGAAAAGGTGTAAGAAGTCATTGTATAACAGTGGTTTGTTCTGGAGACAATCCAAAACAAATATTGCTTAAGGGGGCTAATAATATTGACCTTAAAATGGTTTTAAAATAATTAAAAACTGCTTTTATTCAAGCCGAAATAAAACAAATAAAACTTTCTCCAGAAGAAAAAAAATATTATAGGAAGAAATACTGTGGAAAAATTCCTGAATCTGTTCAACATCATTTGGGAAATACTTGAAAAAGAAAATTAATAATAATTTTGTCTTCAACATATAGCTGAATGTACTGCTGTAAAACGGTTGGTGTGTAATTGTGTGTTTGTGTTCATCTTGGAGCCGTTTCTGTGTGAGGAATTCAGGCTACATTGAAGGTGACGTTGTTGATTTGGTAAGCTCCGTTTCCAGCAGATGATGTGTGTTTTTCTGCGTCTGGAGCGCAGCTGTTAGAGAGATTCACTCTCTTCAGGATGGAGCTGTAACTTCCATTTCCTACTCGCTGCTCCTCCTCCATCCATTCAGGATTATCTGCTTTAGCTTCTCTCTTTCTGTCCTCTGCTCTCAATTTACTCGTAATATTTAAGGGGCCCTGAAGGCTGTGAGATACTCGCTGCAAAGTTATTTTCATCATACATTTCAGGGGCGAAAACAAGTTCAGGGCTTCACAGAATAGAAAAGGAATGTCAGATGAGAGGAGTTTATAATAAGATTAGAAAAACACTTTAATCAAAAATGGGACTTTTGCAGCTTGTTCAAACTGCTTATTTAAAATGAGCTAAAACACTATTCTTTTTTTTTTGTTTGTGATGATTTTTATGTTCAATCTACGTAAATCTGTAAAAATATTAAGTTAATATAGTTGATTTGTGTTGGGGCAACATGAAGGGTTTGTGTGGAACCCAGCATTGTGTACTGCGAATCTCCAGTGTTTATTCTCTTAAAATGAAAAATAATTCTCTTAAAGTTCTTTAAATGTCTGATCTTTAAGAAATGAGCCGAGAAAATAAACTTGAAGATTTGCATGTCAAAGGTGGGGCCTCCAAGCTACACCCACATATGACTTCCATTCATTTTCTTTTCGGCTTAGTCCCTTTATTAATCTGGGGTCGCCACAGCGGAATGAACCACCAACTTATCCAGCATATGTTTTATGTAGCGCATGCCCTTCCAGCTGCAACCCATCACTGGGAAACACCCACACTCATTCACACACACACACAGTCATACTAATTTTAGCATACCCAATTCACCTGTACCGAATGTGTTTGGACTGTGGGGGAAACCGGAGCACCCAGAGGAAACCCACGCGAACGCAGGGAGAACATGCAAACTCCACACAGAAATGCCAACTGACCCAGCCGAGGCTCGAACCAGCGACCTTCTGCTGTGAGGCGAATGTGCTACCCACTGTACCACTGTGTCGCCTCGTAAAAACTCATAAGTTAACTTAATTCCTATATGCTTTCCCAGCACAATTGTGTGGAACCCAGTCTTTATTTACAGTGCACTTTTTTCTTTTTTTACTATAATCAACTCAGACAATATACACTCACCGGCCACTTTATTAGGTACACCTTACTAGTACCGTGTTGGACCCCCTTTTGCCTTCAGAACGGTCTTAATCCTTCGTGGCATAGATTCAGCAAGCTACTGGAAATATTCCTCAGAGATTTTGCTCCATATTGACATGATAGCATCACGCAGTTGCTGCAGACTTGTCTGCTGCACATCCATGATGCCAATCTCCCGTTCCACCACATACCAAAGGTGCTCTATTGGATTGAGCTCTGGTGACTGTGGAGGCCATTTGAATACAGTGAACTCATTGTCATGTTCAAGAAACCAGTCTGAGATGATTTGTGGTTTATGACGTTTGTGTTATCCTGCTGGAAGTAGCCATCAGAAGATAGAGACACTGTGGTCATAAAGGGATGGACATGGTCAGTGACAATTGATTGATTAATTTTTATTTGACAATTTTAACAAAAATATACAAACAAGTCCAGTTAGACTAATTCATACATACTTTAAAGGCTGTCGAGAATAAAATACACAAAAAAGCCACAGGCTTATTTCCATTGTGGTCCTCTATTCTTTAAAAAGGCACGAGCAAATCATAAAAGCAGTGCAAACATCATCAGCTCAGCAACTCAGCACAACAAAATCCCCAACTTCAACTGTAAAACAACCACTTTTTAATTTCCCTGCTAAAAACACTCTCAATTTGAATCTCTTTAAAAATCGTAGGTAAAACATTCCAAGCACCAGAGCTAGAACACAAGAGAATTTCTGCCTGATTCACTCTTAAATCTATAAGGATAAATATCCCTATTACTCGCTCTTGTAGAATGACAGTGTACCTCACTAACTAAAACAATAATTAAGAAAATATTTCGGGACAATTTTCTTTAAAATCTTAAACACCATCACTAATTAAAAAAAATTGTACCCTTTTATCAACTTTGAAAAAATTACTTTGACTATAATGTTTATTATTTAAATGTGTCAGTGGAGGTACTTTCAAAACAATTCTGTCACAATGATGAACACAGGAGACCCAAATGCAAGTGAAACAAGATGATTTATTATAATAGTCACAACTGGTATTTCTCACCAGATATAGTGTAAGGCAAGGATGTTCACACCAGGATACGACACGCTAAACAGCGATGAAGGTTCATCCGTGAACCAAGGTCGTATAGTAGTCTCAGAATGATATCTCACCAGATATTGAGGGAAGGGGAAGGTTGCGCTAAGGAGCCGCTCTCAAGGAAATCGTCGAGTTTACCCACGGTAAAGTTCATAAGAGAAACGGATATGAGGTGATGTCTCTCACAAATAAGGTTGTCCTCAGGGCAGGCAGTAGTAACAACATCAAAGAGACAGAGACTTGCGTAGAGAGTCTAATAGACCAGACACAGGAGTGAACAAACAACGAACCGATAATGCTAACTACAAAACACTGAACATAGCGCGCGGAACACGCATCAGCTGTTGACTAATGACAAACACCTGTGCGTAGTGACAAAACACGTGACCACCCAGCTGATGAATGTACACACTCATACACACACACACACAAACCACGTGGTGAAGAACCCAAACAAGACACACCCACTTCCCACACAGACACATACCGCCACACACACACACACACACATGCAAGAAAAACAGAAAGACCCACAAACGTGACAAATTCTACACAACTTATTTTGGGCCGTCTGCAATTTATTTTTTAATTTTGTTAGACTACCACTGTACCAAAATGCATAGTCAAAGTATGGCTGCACTAATGCACTAGCAAATATTTTTAATGTTTGGGTATCAAGGAGCTCTGCCTGTCTTGCTATAAACTTAATTTTAGAACAAATTTTTTGAATGGACTATAACCGCCATCTTTTCACCTGTCTAATTACTGTCTAAAATACAACCTAAATATTTAACTTCATGTTTTGGAGTAATAATTTGATCCCCTACTTTTACCTCTGACCTGACACATTTTCTTAGTTTCGCTGCTGAACCAAATAAAATAAATTCAGTTTTGTGGCATTGACATGATGCTCAATTAGTACTAATGGGTCCAAAGTGTGCCAAGAAAATTTTGAATATTCTTTAAATATAATATATATTTGAATATATTTGAATAATATAAGAATATTATACCCCCACACCGTTGATACAAGGCAGGATGGATCCATGCTTTTAAGTTGTTGAGGCCAAATTCTGAGCCGACCATCTGAATGTGGCAGCAGAAATGGAGACTCATCAGACCAGGCAAAGTTTCTCCAATCTTCTATTGTCCAGTTTTGGTGAGCCTGTGTGAATTGTAGCCTCAGTTTCCTGTTCTTAGCTGACAGGAGTGGCACCCGGTGTGGTCTTCTGCTGCTGTAGCCCATCCACCTCCAAGGTTGGATGTTCAGAGATACTCTTCTGCAGACCTCGGTTGTAACGAGTGCTTATTTGAGTTACTGTTGCCTTTCTATCAGCTGGAACCAGTCTGGCCATTCTCCTCTGACCTCTGGCATCAACAAGGCATTTGCGCCAACAGAACTGCCGCTCATTAGATATTTTCTCTTTGTCGGACCAAAATCCCAGTAGATCAGCAATTTCTGAAATACTCAGAGCAGCCCGTCTGGCACCAACAACCATGCCACCATTAAAGTCTCTTAAATCCCCTTTCTTCCCCATTCTGATGCTTGCTTTGAACTGCAGCAGATCGTCTTGACCATGTCTACAGGCCTAAATGCATTGAGCTGCTGCCATGGCTAGCCATGATTGGCTAATTAGAAATTTAGTTAATGAGCAGTTGGACCTAATAAAGTGGCCGGTGAGTGTATAATACAAATAAAAAAATACCAATAAGTCAATACTTAAACTTACCATTTAAGCATCAAATGTGCAATTTGAAAGCATAAATAAATGGAAAGTGAATCAAGAGCAACAGTATGGACGTAATTAATTTGAAAAGGTATAAAATATACTCTCACAGCTGTTAATTGTTATTAAGGAGCTGTTAACTGGTAATAGCTCTAATTAACAGAGACGGTACACAAGCTAAACTTTACTATTGCATTAATATTGTTCTTGTTCTCTAATGCTAAAGATAGCAGTGTGTGTATATGATGGTGCTGGTTTAGGTGAGGTTAAATCATCTTTATCCTCAAGCTAAAAGCATGACATGTGCATTTTCCAGCTCTCTGCCGCCGCAGGGTGTGAATTGCCAAGCATCAGTTTTCTGTGCTTTTCCAGATTTCCTCTATCTGTGCTCTCTCAGAGGTGGACTGAAGAAATCTCTGTCGGTCTGTCTGCGCCTCTGACCCTCTGCTGAACCTCCGCTTTTGAGCAGTTTATATGGTGAAGGTAAACACTGCAGAAACAGGCTGTCATCTGTAATGTTAATGTTACTCGCTTCTGCATAGCAGTTACAGACAGACTGACCAACCGAGCACAAATCATTCTCTCTTATCAAACATGAAGACGCTGATATTGAAACCCATATGGAAATGCTGTATGCAGTTGGCTGAAAAATGAAATCTGAAATGCTTAATGTTTATTCATTCATTCATTCATTCATTTATTTTCTTTTTGGCTTAGTCCCTTTATTAATCTGGGGTCGCCACAGTGGATTGAACCGCCAACTTATCCAGCATATGTTTTTTGCCGCAGATGCCCTTCCAGCTGCAACCCATCACTAGGAAACATCCATACAAACTTATTCACACACATACACTACGGACAATTTTGGTATACCCAATTCACCTGTACCACATGTGTTTGGACTGTGGGGGAAACCGGAGCACACGGAGGAAACCCACGGGAACACTGGAGAACATGCAAACTTTACACAGAAATGACAACTGACCCAGCCGAGGCTTGAACCAGTGACCTTCTTGCTGTGAGGCGATCGTGCTTCCCACTGCTCCACCACATCGCTGCTTAATACAATAATAAATTATTACAAATTAATTTTGTAAGCCATTTTCAATTTCATTACTCAAAGCAATAAACTATATTTAGAAGCAAACTAATCAGTATTCTGTATGCAAATAGTGTTAATGACATCACTTATACTAAAATACATACCAAAATATGAAATATTTTCTTAATTATTTTAACATTTTTTAAGTAATAGTAAAAAGTCAAGTATTAAAAAAAGGAATGTGTATTTTGTGAGAGGGTTTGCATGCAAAGACTTTTTTTTTTCTTTTGTCAAGGTCTAAGATTTGTAAAGCAAGCAAAAAGCCAATGAAATGGCTGTAATTCAGACTACATTTCAATATGTGACATTTGTGTGCTGGTTTACATGTGTACAAACAGCAGATGATGTGTGAATTTTGAGAATTATGGTAATCACATACGTTGTCATTTGGCTGAAAAATGAAATGAAGTATGGTTAATGTTATTTAATACAATAGTAAATTATTATTACAAAGTCATTTTGTAAGACATTTTTCAAATTGAGTTTACTCAAAGGTCATTATAGACTACCTGGCAAAAGTCTTGTGGTGCATCCCAGTTGTAAGAGCAGCAAATAATACCTTGACTTTGAGTTGATCATTTGGAAAAGTGTCAGAAGGTTGATTTTTCTGATCAGTTATCTGTTGATCTGCATCCCAATCATTACAAATACTGCAGAAGACCTACTGGAACCATCATGGAGCCAATATTCTCACAGAAATCAGTGAAGGATGGTGAAGGAAACATCATGGTTTGGGGTTCCATTTAGTATGGGGGCGTGCGAGAGATCTGCAACATCAACAGCCTGAGGTATCAAGACATTTGTGCTGCCCATTACATTACAAACCACAGGAGAGGGACAATTCTCCAGCAGGATAGCGCTCCTTCTCATACCTCAGCCTCCACATCAAAGCTCCTGAAAGTAAAGAAGGTCAAGGTGCTCCAGGAACGGCCAGCCCAGTCACCAGAGATGAACATTAATGAGCTTGTCTGGGTTAAGATAAAGGACTCTGGGAGTCCTGCAAGTCCTTTCAGAGATGTATGGATGCAGTCCACCAAGCTCATGGGAGTCAAACACAATATTCATTCTGTTTCCACTGCAGCATGACTTTATATTCTATACTGGACATTATTTCTGTTAGGGTTTGTCTAAGTCAGACCTTACTGTCCTAATGAAATCCTTTAAAATCATGATCCTATTTAATTGTGGTAAAATAAGCGTCATCTAGAGGCCTTTGCATTCCACATAAGCCACTTCTGATACCAAATGATCAACTAGAAGTCAAGATGGCATTTATTGTTCCTAAAATTTGGAAAGGCGACAAGACTTTTGTCAGGTAGTGTATGTAGAAGAAAGCAAACTAATCAGAAATCTGTGTGCAAATAGTGTTGATGACATCACTACTGGTTTTATTCTGCATGCTTATGGAAGGCCATCAACATTTGCATAACATTTAACATCAAACATCAATATTATGTTTTTTTTTTCTTCAAAAATAAATTCTTCAGACTTAAGATTATAATTTATTTACACTAATATCACAATTGTTTGACACCTAAAGGTGCCCTGTACATGCCAAACATTTCCTTAAATATAATGTAATAATTGGAGGCCAGACAATGCTTAGTCGAACTGTGTGCTTTTTTCTACAGCCTTCCTTAATACAACATAACACAGGCATGCATAACTCACAGTGCATGCGTCCCTTAAAGTGGCAGTGCAACACAAAATATATAACCCTTAATTTAAGTAATAATAACCTAACATCACATAACATTTAAAAATAATTGTAAAAAAATCAAGTATTAAAAACAGAATGTGTATTTTAGGGCTATTCTTTTCAAAGATTATAGAAGATTTCATTTTTAAGTAGTTTAAACTCATGCATTTAGGCCTTAATGCTTATTAAAGTCATGCAGATTTGTAAAGCAAGCAAAAAGCCAATGAAATTGCTGTAATTCAGACTACATTTCAATATGTGACATTGGTATGCTGGTGTACATGTGTACAAATGTCAGATGATGTGTGTATTCAAGAAGATTATGGTAATTCCATAGTGATATGCATGTACAGTGCAAACATTAAATGTATTGCATTGCATAAAAATTGCAACATGCAAGTTTCAGAGTATTATAAATGGTTAGTGGAAAAGATGTGGTGTCGTTTCTACGCTTAATACAATTAAATTATGAATCAATTAAAATACAATTAAAAATGAGTTTTTGGACTCTGATTGGACTCAGAGTAGGCTTTTTAGGCTTGAGTTGAAGAACTGGAGACGTGAAAGCGAAGGAGGAGACTTGATGCATGCCCTGTAGTCCTGTTCTAAAATACAGGAATTCTGGGTTAAAGTGCATAATCACATTCAGGATGTTTCTGGATGCTGTTTTTCATTTTGTCCTAACATATATGTACTGGGAGATCCGTTCGTGTTGGGATCTGGTGTGTAGATGTCTGAGTGGATTCAAATAAGTATTATGATTGGAAGACAAATCATTATGAGGGGGTGCCTTTCAGCAGGTCCACCATTATTTCAAGAATGGGTTACAGAACTGGAGAAGGTGGCAGCATGTGAAAAAAGGACATCTAGATTACTAGATAAATTGGATGTTAATCAGAGAAGATAGGGAAATTATTTGGTGTTCTTGGAGAATGAATAAGGTCACTGTGGTGAGACGCACCGTAAAAGTGTAATTATCTTATTTGATTTATGTATGTATTATTATTGTATTGATTGTATTTGTTATTTTTGATTTATTTATTTATTTATTTATTTTTACTATTAGGTTCTGTATGTTTATTTTTATTTTTTATTGAGTCTTATATTAGTTATCTGTATTTACTGCATTTATAATAGCAACATCTAATTACAGCCACTGCCGCTGTTGGGAAGGGAAGGAAAAAGGGGATGTTAAAAGGTTAAAATTTGTAATCTGATTGTACTGTTAAATTATTGAAAAAAATAAAAAAAGTATCATAAAAAATAGCAAAATGCAACATTTTATAGGCCATTTTGAGGGATGTAAACAAAAACAACAGTCTCAAAACATTATCTGTTGTATATTTTTTTATTTCTATAGCTGCCAAGAATCCAAAAAGAACCACATATTGATAATGTTATGATATCTGTTTTAACATTAATTTATGATTGAATTACTTCTTGTTACAGTTATGAAGTTTGATAACAAGCAGGAAATGTTCATGAGCCAATGACATGACCGCATTGAATTGGTCTATAGCAGGGGTGTCCAAACTCTGTCTTGGAGGGCTGGTGTCCAGCTGAGTTTAGCTCCAACTTGTTTCAACACACCTGCCAGTAGGTTTCTAGTATATCTAGTAAAAGCTTGATTCGCTGGTTCCGGTGTGTTTGATTAGGGTTGGAGCTAAACTCTCCAGGACCGAGTTTGGACAGCTCTGGTCTATGGGGTTTGCTTAAACTCTTTATCTCTGCTTGCCTTCCATATATGCTGAACAAGTTTGTAAGTCAAAATTCTTCTACTATAAAGTTTTCAAAGCCAAAAGTTGGCACAACGATCTACAAAACAAAAGTTTGAGCGTCGTCTGTGTGGTAAACGGTGGAAATCAAAGTGAGAACAAGATTAAGTGTGACGATCCGCTGCGAGTGTCTGTTCTGCAGTGTTTTGTGCTGGAGTTTATTTTAAAGCACAGTGATCTGGCTCTCGGTGAGCTCTGCTCTTTTCATCCTCCACATCTCCGACTGCATTTTAATCACACAGATATCCTCCATCTCACTCCTTCATCACTACCTGACACTCTCATTGTAAGGCTCTGTTAATTAAAAGCATAAATCTGTCCTGCCAAAGTGTATTAACTGGGGCGTTTCACATGGAGAAAGACAGAGAGAGAGAGAAGCTGTCACCATTATGAAATTTGGCTGACCATCAGTTGTCTAATAAATACTTACAATTATAGGAGTTAATTGTCTGTTTTGGTCCGTTCAGGGTTAATTGTCTCTTTTGGGGACTGTATGAAAATCTGATATATGAACATATCTAAAATTATATTTATGTATTTAAACATACTGGCCACTTTATTAGGTACACCTTACTAGTACTGTGTTGGACCACTTTTGCCTTCAGAACTGCCTTAATCCTTCATGGCATAGATTCAACAAGCTACTGGAAATATTCCTCAGAGATTTTGCTCCATATTGACATGATAGTATCACGCAGTTGCTGCTGATTTTTCGGCTGCACATCCATGATGCCAATCTCCCGTTCCCCCACATCCCAAAGGTGCTCTATTAGATTGAGATCTGGTGACTGTGGAGGCCATTTGAGTACAGTGAACTCATTGTCATGTTCAAGAAACCAGTCTGAGATGATTGGCGCTTTATGACATGGTGCGTTATCCTGCTGGAAGTAGCCATCAGAAGATGGAGACACTGTGGTCATAAAGAGATGGACATGGTCAGCAACAATACTCAGGTAGGCTGTGGTGTTGATGCTCAATTGGTACTAATGGGCCCAAAGTGTGGCAAGAAAATATCCCCCACACCATTACACTACAACCACCAGCCTCAGTTTCCTGTTTTTAGCTGACAGGAGTGGCACCCGGTGAAAATCCCAGTAGATCAGCAGTTTCTAAAATACTCAGAGCAGCCCATATGGCACCAACAACCATGCCACGTTCAAAGTCTCATGAATCCCCTTTTATTCCCATTCCGATGTTCACTTTGAACCGCAGCAAATCATCTTGACTATGTCTACATGCCTAAGTTGCTGTCATGGGATTGGCTGATTAGAAATTTAGTTAATGAGCAGTTTGACAGGTGTACCTAATAAAGTGGCCAGTGAGTGTATGTGACCCTAAATCACAAAATGTGTTATAAATGTAACTGTTTCTAAAAAGCAAGCAAGATTTCACATCGCAGGATCTTCAAGTTTAAGTAAACTGTGGTTTTGTTTGTTGTGGTCCAAGGTCACATGCATATTTGTAATTATAATAGTTGAACGTGAATATTAAAATGTATGTTGCATACAGTATACTGTATCTACATCTGTTTTTATATCTGTCATATCTGTATAATCAAATCTGTAAAGTTAATATTTTTGCATATATTACCATATATCAGATTTTTATATGGGGGCTTTATGCTTATTGTGCACTTGGTTTTTAAACAATTAGTTGATTTGCTAATACTGTATGTGTATTTGATATGATTGTTTCTTACATTTACAGAATGCAATACATTGCTTTAAATGTACAAAAGAGTCAATCACAGTAATTTGTAACAATTCTTTAATAGCTAACATACAGCCAGCACACCAGAGATGCCATAGATTGAGAGCCTGCAAGACGTGTGTGTGTGTGTGTTTGTGTTTGTTGATCTGCCAGACTCATCCACATGACTGCATCTAAATGTGAAAATTACAGGCTGTCTGTCCTCCGTCAGACTGCAGAGCGGCTGTTTCTCTTTTAGTGCAGGTAGCTTTTGTGTGGGAGCAGGATTTGTGCAGGTTAGAGAGCTGACACTCTCACACGCTTCTACAATTTGGAGGTGTGAAATAAGAGGCTGAGAGTTTTGTGTCTGACCTTAAAGGCCTGTTTTCTGACTGAGAAAACTTCAGCAGCACAACTCCATTAACCGCAGTACAGGACTCTATTAGTGCTGGAAACATGCTGGACGGCTGAAGGCAAAAAATACAGCAGTGTAGAAGTCAAAAGACTAACCATTCAAGAAGACACTAAATTCATTGTATTTGCATGTGGAGATCTGCTCAGATTTATTGTTTAAAAGGGAATACATTCTGCAGAGTTTTATTGTTATTTCTGCACAGAATTTTGTAAAATAAATATATCTGTATATTTATGTGGTATATTTTAGAAAAGTATTGGAGCTGAAGATTACAATAAAAAAAACAAGCAAACAGAACAAATGAATGAATAAATAAAGAAATAAACATTGACTTCGTAAATATAGACGAAGACCAGAAAACCTTTTCTGTCCAGTTTATGCAGAAATCCCAAAGGGTTCACATATTGTTTTCTTGCAACTGTATATCTATTACAATCACCAGCGATCTAGCGGCTGTGAATCGCTGGAGAACCATACATGTCACATTAATGAACTACAACTCCCAGTAAGCACCTCACACACACCGGCTTCTGTTTCCCGCTGATTATACAGACACAGCTTGAGCTCATTTTCACTCATTCTCATTGACATTGCTTAGTCTTGTTTTCCTGTAGCATTACGAAGCATTTTTCTAGTCTTGTTTGTGCTGTATTTCCAGACCCTCACTTTGTTTATTGATTTTTGCTGTTAGCAGGCGGGACCGATCTTTTCGCCTGTGACTCGACTACTCTTTAGGATTGCCCTGTATGTACCCGTTTGCTCCAGTGACTGACCATTGGCTGACTTAACCGCAGTACAGGACTCTGTTAGTGCTGGAAACATGGCGGACGGCTGAAGGCAAAAAATACAGCAGTGTAGAAGTCAAAGACTGACTATTCAAGAAGATAAAAACACTAGATGCATTGTATTTGCATGTGGCGATCTGCTCAACTTTGTTTTTTTAAAGGGGCAGACACATTCGGCAGAGTTTTGTTAATTCTGCACAGAATTTTGTAAAAGAATAATTGAACAAATCTGCATTGTTTTATATTTTAGAAAAGCATTGGAGCTGAAGACCACAATCAAATCAAAAACAAACTGAATAAATAAGTAATTAAATAATTATCATTGATTTTAGACTAAGATCAAAAAAACTTTTTTGTCCAATTTATGCAGAAATCCAAGTAACCCCAAAGAGTTCACATCATTTTTCCTGAAACTGTATATGTTACCATCACTGCGGATTGCTGGAGAACTACACACGTCATGTTAACGAACTACAACTCCCAGCATGTTCCTCGCACACACTGGTTCCTGTTTCCCACTGATTACACAGACACAGCTGTAGCTCATTTTCAGTCAATACATGGACTATATATATAAATATATATATATATATAT
>CAIGQZ010031581.1:2422613-2433975 GCA_903798205.1 Danio tinwini | reverse complement strand
AGCCCTTTTACTCACTCTGGAAGAGTACAGTTCTTGAAGTGTGGGAAGGGTAGTGCCAGTGATTCGTTCAGCAGTCCGGACTATTCGCTGTAGTCTACGGAGGTCGGTTTTGGCAGCTGTTAACATCAGTTAATGCACCGTGAGTTAATGAATGACTCACATTAACAAATGAAAGTGTGTTGTATATTTGACTGAATGTTAAAGGTGCAGTACACTCAGAAATAAAGGTACGTGAACTGTCACTGGGGTGGTACACATTTGTACTTAAAGAGTGCATATTGGTACCTCAAAAGTATATATTAATACCTAAACATTTTAAGAGGAACATTTTTTATTTTTTAGATACTAATATGTACCCTTGAGGTAATAATATGGACCTTATAGGTAAAAATTTTATCTTTTGAAAAGGTACCACTAGGGCTGGGCGATATGGCAAAAAAAATCTAGATTTTTTCATAAAGTTTGACCGATTCAAGATTTCGATTTTGATTTAATTTTTTTTTACTGTTTAACTATAGTCAACTTAAAACATTACAACAACATGACTGAAGTAACAATCTCTTTATAAGTAACTTGACAAACCATCTGGTTAAGGAACATGTAATTTTAATGGCCATGCATGCATAAATTGGTCAACAAGGTGTAGCCTATTACATTCCTATAGACAAATTCCTGCTTGACGTTTTAGAAAATATTTGTGTGAAGCTACACCACCCAGTATATATTAAAGATCAACCGTGAACAAAAACCCCCACAGAAACCTGTTAAATATCAATCTATATTTAAATGTCTGTCTTATATTTAACTGAATGGTATAACAGCCTATAGCTGAAATGTTGAAAATTGCTCAATTCATTTGCCAGAATTGCCAGATGGCCAGTCCACCCCTGCTGTGTAGAGTTTGCATTTTCTCCCTGTGTTGGCGTGGGTTTCCCCTGGGTGCTCCGGTTTCCCCCACAGTCCAAAGAGACTAGGGGAATTGATGAACTAAATTGGCCGCAGTGTGTGAGTGTGTATGGGTGTTTCCCAGTGTTGGGTTGCGGCTGGGTGGGCATGCGCTGCGTAAAACACATGCTGGGTAAGTTGGCGGTTCATTCCGCTGTGGTGACCCCTGATAAATATGGAACTAAACTGAAGGAAAATGAATAAACATTCCCTTTCAGATGCTTCAGTTATTCACGCTTCAATGTTTTTTTTGATGGATCATTAATGAAAAAAAGGTTTTTTCTATTCTATCTTATTCCATTCTATTGAATAATTTTAGTTTTCTTAGTTAACTCACTGCATAGAGTATTTTTGAGACATATCCACATAACCTACACTGTAAACAATATCCGTAAATGAGCATTTTTCTGTATTTTGTGATGTGTATTTATTTCCCCGTTTATTTCTGCTTTTAAATTTCATTATCCAGGGCTCGAAATTAACTTTTTTACTTGGTAGCACCAGTGCTCCCAACTTCAAATATTTAGGAGCGCCAGAAAAAATTTAGGAGCGCCAGAAAAAAATTAGGAGTACCCATCTAAAATGAATAAGCACCACTGCAAATTGTATATTAAGGCATTTCAAGAGTTCACACTTAGCTGATGATTTATTATAAGCAAGTTTGGCATGCTGTCCCGGGAGAGAGCCCTGAGCTCAAAAGGTCCTTGAGCCCTGGGCTCCCTCCCGTTTGCAGGGCGAGAGGGGAGCTTTGAGCTCAGGTAGATCTCGAGAACTCCCCCCTTTTGTAAGAGTTGATGACAGAAAATAATTGCTACGGAGAGATATGCTGATGGATAAAGTTTGACTAGTGCTAAATTTAGATTGTTCAATTAACTTGTAGTGCATGTTTTTGGAACGTGGGAGGAAACCGGAGAACCCGGGGAAAACCCACGCAAGCACGGGAAGAACATGCTAACTTCACACAGAAACGACAGCCAGTCTGTTAAAGGACTTGAACCGGTGACGTTCTTGCTGTGAGGCCGCAGTGCTAGTCACTGGGCCACCGTGCCGCCCTATGAAGGAAAAGAGGAGGTGGAAGGGGGGATTCTTCAAATGAAGATGACTGTACAAAGAAACCCTGGCTCTTTATAGTGGGTTAGAAATCGTCTGATTGGTTGGTCATACATGGTTAATGCATGACCAGCCGTGTTCAATCATAATCACGTGATCCTCTCGAAATTAGTTTATAAATAAACTTCACTTATTGTATCTAAAAACAACATGAATTAGAAATAAAACAGAAACAGCTATCTAACTAATGCTGTGATGACTTATTAATATTTGTGCAATAATTCCAAAATGATTGTCTAATAATTATAAAATATTAATGATGACAATAATACTAACAATGAATTACATTTCTCATTTTCATGCTGCTTGAGTGTTGAGTTATCTGCTCTAAAAAGTCCTACTGTTTCTTCATGAAAAATGGTTTGCATCAAACAAAAATGAAGCATTGCAGTAAGTAATATTTATATTGCACTATTGTTTTAAAATGCACATCAAATTAATATATAATATTTCTGCTACAAATCAAACGAAAGATTATAATAAATCATTTAATTCAAGGCTGAAAGCTGCAAAGCAGTCATCAGTAACTAAATAGAAAAATAATCTACATTTCAAGAAAAAACAGACAAAAGTAAGGAAGTCTCACTTCTGCCACTCTTTAAAAGTTTTGGTTTGGGTTTGTGTCTTTGTAAATGCTCAGTCTCGTTATGAGCTGATTTGTAGTTTTCTGTATTTGTAGAAAAAAGCAGGCGAGTCAGCTGGTCTAATATTGAGGAATTAATATTGAGGGATTTTCGCGATGACCACCGGCGCAATGCCGTTCTTTGATATGAGCCGCAGAATCAGTTTAAACTCAGTAAAGGCGAGCTTCTTTGGCGATGATGTGTAGTGTTAGATTTTACATTTAGCAGACATTTGCGCTAAACACGCATGTGAATGCAACGCAACGAGATTCGGGCAACTTCTCCGAAAACACTCGATTGATCTTGGCTGGCTGATTCAAATTCACCACATGATCGCTCTCATTGGCGACATTATTTGTAACTTTAGCTGGGGTTTCCAAACCTGTGTACGTTTCACTCCTCAGCAGTTTGCATTTCCCGCGGTCACAAAAGATCCCTGTCATCTGCAAGTGGAAAGCCTTGAGTGATTGACAGCTAATATGAACTAATTTAGCAGGGAAGACAGATTCCGCACGTTTTTATTCAAAACACTATTTTATTCGCACTACAACCATTATGCAGTCGCACAAATGCTCCCAAATATATGCTTAGGTTGCATAGATTACATTTCAGGCACATATGCAACAAAAATGGTCGCAATTTCGAGCCCTGTTATGGAATCTTTTTTCTTTCTTCCAGCAACTTTAAACCTTGAAACATTTGAAAAAGTGACCATTATTGCCATATTTAATAGTGTGCAGTGCTATATTGTCTGTGTTGGTGTTGTATATTACGCTACAAACACCTTGTAATAAACTGCAGCACATTTTCTGTCATTTTACACTCTTATTTCTCTATTTCTTATACATTATTGACATTTTAATAGCTTGAAATAATATAAAGTCACTTTGTCAACTTTTATTGTTAAAAATTCAACTCTACAGTTTAACAGAGCAGAGATCAACATCCCATAATGCAATTCACCACCACAAATAAACCCCAAAACTATATGCTGTACTATATTAATGATGCATGAAACATTTTACTTTTTAAAATGTTTTTTATCTATAAAAAAAGGCCTGCAGGAAAAAAACCCTGATTATTTTGAAGATCTGCAAGCTTAAACATCTGCAAGCTTTCAGTCCCTAAAAACGAGCATGTATCTCATCTGGTTATGAAGGTTAATTACTTCACTGTGCCGCTCGAATCATAAATATAACTGACATTAAGCTGCAACCAGCCTTGGAGCATAAAATATGACATTTTAAACCCATTTTACTTCAGGAGCAGACTTCTATCATCTTATTTGCTCTCTTTTACCAGTAGAACCATGCATTTGTAGAATTATGGAGATTATAAACTCGCATCTGCACAGGAGCAGAGAGTATTACACTATAATTGTTGATGGCATTGTTATGCAAAGTGTGCAATATATTTAATACGTGCACATGTAAAGAATATAATGAACGCCAGATGTTATGATTTTTCAGGAAATTGGTGGCACTTCTGGGAAGCACAGATTTCGTGTGGGCCTTTTGTAAATGAGTGTTCACATTATTGTCGGTATTTTGTCGCTTTCCATCTCCATTATTATGTTTCAGCACATCTATTTTTCATTGCACATGTTTATATTCTTTATTATACATTGATCTGCATAAATGAGGAGACGTCTTACAGATCTTTTACTGTAAATGAACACTTTCTATAGGACTCTATACAATAATACACTCACCGGCTTTATTAGGTACACCTTACTAGTACTGTGTTGGACCCTTTTGCTTTCAGAACTGCCTTAATCCTTCATGCATAGATTCAACAAGATACTAAAAATATTCCTCAGAGATTTTGCTCCCTATGGACATGATAGCATCACACAGTCGGTGCAGATTTTTCGGCTGCACATCCATGATGTCAATCTCCCGTTCCACCACATCCCAAAGGTGCTCTATTGGATTGAGATCTGGTGACTGTGGAGGCCATTTGAGTACAGCGAACTCATTGTCATGTTCAAGAAACCATTCTGAGATGATTCACGCTTTATGACATGGTGCGTTATCCTGCTGGAGATAGCCATCAGAAGATGGAGACACTGTGGTCATAAAGAGATGGACATGGTCAGCAAAAATACTCAGGTAGGCTGTGGCGTTGACACAATGCTCAATTGGTACTAATGGGCCCAAAGTGTGTCAGGAAAATATCCCCCACACCATTACACCACCACCAGCCTGAATCACAGATACAAGGCAGGATGGATCCATGCTTTCATGTTGTTGAGGTCAAATTCTGAGCCGACCATCTGAATGTGTCAGCAGAAATGGAGACTCATCAGACCAGGCAACGTTCTTTCTTCTATTCAAATCTTCTATTGTCCAGTTTTGGTGAGCCTGTGTGAATTGTAGCCTCAGTTTCCTGTTCTTAGCTGACAGGAGTGGCACCCGGTGTGGTCTTCTGCTGCTGTAGCCCATCCGCCTCAAGGTTGGACGTGTTGTGTGTTCAGAGATGCTCTTCTGCAGACCTCGGTTGTAACGAGTGCTTATTTGAGTTACTGTTGCCTTTCTATCAGCTGGAACCAGTCTGGCCATTCTCCTCTGACCTCTGACATCAACAAGGCATTTGCACCCACAGAACTGCCACTCCCTGGATATCTCCTCTTGTTTGGACCATTCTCTGTAAACCCTAGAGATGGTTGTGCGTGAAAATCCCAGTAGATCAGCAGTTTCTGAAATACTCAGAGCAGCCCGTCTGGCACCAACTACCATGCCATGTTCAAAGTCACTTAAATCCCCTTTCTTCCCCATTCTAATGATCAGCTTGAACTGCAGCAGATCTTCTTGACCATGTCTACATGCCTAAATGCATTGTTGCTGCCATGTGATTGGCTGATTAGAAATAAGCGTTAACGAGCAGTTGGACAGGTGTACCTAATAAAGTGGCCGGTGAGTGTATATTTATTTGTTTCTAAAAATAAATACACATACCAGCAAACTTAAATATCAGCTATTGACAGTCTCTCATAACAAACCTGCTCATGTATATTCATGAAATATATATATTAATATTAAGTCTCCTGCCCTTTAGAAATAATTTTACAGAGTCACAGACTGAATTTTGACATTCAGTAGATCAGATCAAATCAGCACTTTTGATTTGCCTTTTAAATGAGATGCTGAAGGACAGGCTCAAAGTCACTTTCACGTGCTGGCATTGCTGGAGTTTAACTGGAGTCATCCTGCATTAATAGCCATAATCAACCGTTTCCTTTCTGCAGTTTGAAGTGTAATTGAAAGCATGTGAAAAAAGCTAAATAAAATCACCACGAGATTCACATACAAGTCTCTTGGTTGTTTAAGTTTAAACCTTCAAGACTTGGGGACAGCACGGTGTCTTAGTGGTCAGCACTGTGGCCTCACACAGGGTTTCTGCGGGTTCTTAAAAAGTCTAAAATTTAAAAATCTAAATTTAAGGCCTTAAAAAGTCTTAAATTCGCTGTTCTATGTCTTAATTTTCCGATGTCTATGTAACGCTATATCTAATGCTTATTTAAATTCTTTTTTGTTGCTGTTGTTTGGTTTTCGTGGTGTTGTAGTTCTTCAATTCACTAGTCCAATTGTAATAACTACAAATGAGGCCAACATGCAATAGCCAATCAGCTCTCTGCTATTGAACTCCGTGCGTGCGGCGAATGTGATGTCATCGCTGTGTTTGCGGACGTTCGCTTTGGGTGTGCGAGACATGGTTTCGGCTGGCGGAGCTCATGTAATGTTTTGAGACTCGAGTGAACAGTTTGCGCGGCGCCGCATTTGATTTGAATATGAAACGCTGAAGAGATTTTGTCTGAAACAGGTACGACTGTACACACATCTTCTTTATGATCCGTCCATGCCTGATCATATATTGTATGTTTTTGTCTTTATTCTTGCCATAATAAAAAATATAATTGTAGAGCAACTGTTCTGTTGCCATTAATATTTAACTTTAATAGGTAGAACTGTCCGAGATATGAACAAAAGCGATGTGATGCATCATTTAGATAAAAAATATATATATTTAAAATCTTGAATGGTTATAAACATATTTAGAATAAATTATAAAAACAATTATCTTGAATGATATTAATGATATGACCTAGTACCTGTATCCTGCACTTGCTGCTATTGCACTCCTGGTTAGACCTAAACTGCATTTCGTTTCCTTGTACTTGTACATGTGTGATGACAATAAAGTTAAATCTAATCTAATCTTCCGGAAACTGTTTATCCGTCTGATTTTACTGTCTGTTTTTTTAGACCGCCCCCTGTCATTTAAAAGAATATCTCAATGGTGAATGCGTCAAGTATAAAAGCCTCGTCCGTTTCATGAGGTGTGCGATGTGGCGTCAGGCGAAAGATGTTTGTTTGTTTTTTCTGTAGTTCAATGGTGCATTCAACCTGTCTTTAGTACTGTTCAGCTTGAATACATTTATTTTACCACTAATTTTGTGATTTTTGTATTTTCTGTTTACGTGTATGCGTGTTTTTGATGTTGTGACATAGGTCTCAAATTTAATACTTAATGGTCTTAAAAAAGGTCTTAAAGTCTTAAATTTGACTACAATATCTGCAGAAACCCTGCTCACAGCAAGAAGGTCTCTGGTTTGAGTCCTGACATATCTGCGTGGAGTTTACATGTTCTCCCCGTGTTGGCGTGGGTTTTCTCCCGGTGCCCCGGTTTCCACCACAGTCAAAACACATGCACTATAGGGGAATTGATGAACTACATTGGCTGTAGTGTATGAGTGTGTATGGGCGTTTCCCAATACAGGGTGCAGCTGGAAGGGCATCCGCTGTTGTAAAACATATGCTGGAATAGTTTGTACCTTCTAACATTTGTCTCTAAAAGTCAGAGAGACTGGCAGGGTGGAAGGGGGGATGATAGCAATTCATGGATGTGTTGGAATAACACAGTTGAGAACTGGACTATGAACCGGGTTTTGGGCGGCGGCTGTGATCGGGTGTTACAGACTGTACCAAAAAGCTAAGGCCTGAGGTTGAAAAGGGGAGTTCAGCATGAAATTACAGCAATTTTCCGGGAGAAATAACAAAACAGGAGGGTGTCGGGAGATGGGTCTGAAATACGGGAGTGTTGGCAGGTATGGAATAGTTGGTGGTTCATTCTGCTGTGGTGACCTCTGAAATAGAGACTAGGAAGAAGGAAAATGAATGAATGAAAGACTATATAACTTGGATAAACTCAAAAATAGTAAGTTTGTCAATTCGAAATGAAAATGTATATATATTAGGTCTGTATGATGCTCAGACATTGGTCATAGGTGATATACTCCATTAACTTGCAAAATATAAAGTAATTGTCTTATATGTTTTAAGAAAATGTTAATAGTAATTTGAAGTAGTATCTTAGTAGTGAGTTAGTCAATAAGTGTGGTTTATTTATAAACATTTTGAGAGGATCACATGCTTATGATTGATCACAGCTGGTCCCACATCAGCTCCGCGTAATTGCACCAATCAGATGAATACTGACTCACTCTAAATAACCAGAGTTTTCCACTTCTGTCATCTTCGTCTTGAAGAATCTCTTTCTCCCGATAGGGCAGCACGGCTGTCCAGTGGTTAGCACTGTTGCCTCACAGCAAGAACGGCACTGGTTCGATCCCTCACCTGGTCAGTTGACATCTCTATGCAGAGTAAGCAGGTTCTCCCCGTGCTCACGTGGGTTTCCCCAGTTTCCTCCCACCGTCCAAAGACATGCATCATAAGTAAATTGACTAATCCAAAGTAGCATAGCCAGCTATAGCTCAGCAATTCCTAACACGTTCAAAAGCAGGGGTGTTCTAGCCTACCTGAGCTCAAACTCCCTTCTCGCACTTCAAAAGGAACGGAGCCCCGGGCTCAAGGATATTCTGAGCTCAGGGCTCTCTCCTGGGACAGCATGCCAAACAAGCTTTATAATCAATCATTAGCTAAGTGTGAACTATAATATTTTATCATCCTGTACTGTACATGCACAGGATACTGTGAACATTAAGCTTTTAGTATGTCTCTTTTGTTTAACTCAAATCATATCTTTGATGATGGTATTCAATAAGATAATTTGCATTTAGATTAACATCAAAAAGGCACACAGAAATCTTCTCTTTTGACGCATGTGTTTTACCCATTTCTCTCCTTTTGCAAGTGTTTTTCTACCACCACACACATGCAGTCGAGTGGCATGAACAAAAATCTATGATAGTAAATGTCTGTTTTTATCCAACATCCTTCAGTACATCTTGAAGAGAAAATAAAATACAAATACTTTTTTGGTGAACTATTCATTCATTCATTTTCTTTTCAGCTTAGTCCCTTTTTTAATCAGAGGTCGCCACATCGGAATGAACCGCCAACTTATGCAGCATGTGTTTTACACAGCGGATGCCCCATCGCTGGGAAACATGCATACACACTCATTCACACACATACTGTACACTACGGTCAATTTTAGCTTACCCAATTCACCTATCTTACATGTGTTTGGAGGGAAACCCACGGCAACACGGAGAGAACATGCAAACTCCACACAGAAATGCCAACTGACCCAGCCGAGGCTCGAACCAGCGACCTTCTTGCTGTGAGGCAATCGTGCTACCCACGTAACTGTTAGGAGTTGAAGTTAATATGAAATAATATTTTATCATGCTGTACTGTGCATTACAGTATATGTGAACATTATGCACCTAGTGTGTAAATGAAATGATGCTTATATATTTTCATCCATAGTATGTCTCTTTAAACACTTTTAGTATGTCTCTTTTGTTCAACTTCAAGTCACATCTTTGGCGCATTCAATAAAAGTGATTTGCATTTAGATTTTAACATTAAAAAGGCAAAGAAATCTTCTGTCATTGCATGTGTTTTACCTGTTTCTCTCCTTTTACAAGTGTTTTTCTGCCACCACTATGCACCAGATCCTATTAAGTGAAGTTTAATTTAAAACTAATTTCGAGAGGAGCACATGCTCATGATTGACCCAGCTGGCCCACATTAGCTAATCATGATCTTCCAATCAAAGAATCCCAAGTCATTATATGTATCCTCATTTCCTTTCTACAGCTATCTTCATCTGGAAGAAACCCCCCTACTCCCCTTCTTTCACCTTTATCCGGAATGTGCGGCACGGTGGCCCATTGACTAGCACTATTGCCTCACAGCAAGAATACCAATGGCGTCTGGTCCTTGCCGGGCCATCTGGTATTTCTGTGCAGAGTTTGCATATTCTCCGCGTGGGTTTCCCACGGGTTCCCCAGTTTCCTCCAACCGTCCAAATATGCTTTATATCAGGGATCACCAAGCTTGTTCCTGGAGGTCTGGTGTCCTGCAGATTTTAGCTCCAAACCTAATCAAACACACCTGAACAAGCCGATCAAGGTCTTACTAGGTATACTTGAAACAGCCAGGCAGGTATGTTGAGGCAAGTTGGAGCTAAACCCTGCAGGGCACTGGACCACTAGGAACGAGATTGGTGACCCCTGCTCTATATTATAGATAAAATAAGCCTACATTTTTTTTCTCCAATGTCTTACTCTCAGGAAGTTCACCTTGGCTTCAGCAGCTGGGGAGTTTGAGATCGACCTGAGCTCAATTTCCCCTCGCCATGTGAAAGGGCCCGAGGATCCCTTGAGCCTCAGGGCTCTCTCCCGGGACAGCACGCCAAAAAAGCCTTGTGATAAATCATGAGAAGTGTGAACTCTTGAAAGGGATAGTTCACTCAAAAACAAAAATTTTCTCATTATTTGCACACAGTCGAGTGGCATGAACAAAAAGTCTATGATAGTAAATGTCTATTTTTATCCAGCATCCTTCAGTACATCTTAAAGAGAAAATAAAATATATATTTTTGTGAACTATCTCTTTAAAATTAAACAGTTCTATACTGTAAATACAATAAATGCAATGTCTATAAGCACTGCATTGATCAAAGAAGCTCTTCAGCGCATTTTGTTTCTCAGATTGAAGGTCAAAAGCAAAGCAAACTCAAAAGCTTTTTAGAGCAATGATGAAACTACATTTCACAAGGTCAAACCTTTTCAAAAGGATTTTAGCAGGAATCCAAAGCAGCTAAACTTTAAAAGCAGTTTATTAGAATATCAGGCTTGACCTCAAATTACACACTCACTGCAAAACAACAAATCTGCTTCACAATGAAGTCACAACAGCATTATCTGAAAGAAACCAATCGAAACCCAACTGCGCCGTTCCTTTTGTCAATCGCATCTTCTTTCATTCCTCAGGCCATTCTGCTGTGTGTTTGGCCAGATAATTTCTTGTAACAAAAGATGGATGAGATGAGCGAGATCAGTCTGATAAGTGAGCAAATCCCCCCTGAACAAAACTAATGTCCCGTACGAAGCAGGTGTTGGAGGAGACAAAGCGGCAGACGTAATGGGTCAAAAACTGGCAACAAACAAATCAATTCCCCCTCGCTTGTGTTTGGCTGTACTTTGGACAGGAGTTTGCTGAAGCACTGACTCGTGGCCTTTTCTTGCTCAAGCAGAAAACTGGCTGATAGTGACACTCGCTGATATAATTAATCATCTTATATCCCTTTAATTTTAGTGTTGTTTGTATTGAAGCTTGGTGCAGATGCTGAATAATACAATGAAAATATTCAATGGCATCTTTTTACAGTTGACTCTTTCACAGTATTTGCAATAATAATTTATACAAGCA
>CAIGQZ010031581.1:2382724-2392724 GCA_903798205.1 Danio tinwini | reverse complement strand
TTTTCTTAAAAGCAGGATTCGACAATAAGGATGGCCCAATATTCATGCCAATGCGATCTTAGAATCAAGAAGCAGCACGACTGACAAATATAATCATGTTCGTGTGGGCAAAAGAAGGCCGGTTGATTACCGAATGAGAGGATAATCACTCGCGCTAACAGCTGATGTGATGCGCGCGACTTTTTAAAACACGTGCGCGCTCCAGTTTCCTTGCTGGAAAAAAAACGTGCCTGGAAACGCAACTGGTGTGATCGGTTCTCTTTCAAATAAACTAGACAAAAAGTTGTTCATGCACTCACAGACCTGCTGCTTTCAAGAGCTCCAGATTGGTCTTTTTGTAAGCAGCACCGGTTGCTTTCGCTTTAACCATTATTTAAACAGGATATCAGATATTAACTTTGCATTTATGTGTAGTTAACTGGTGTTAACTGTTTGTGTGTGTGTGTGTTTTTTAAGAAATGTTTAGTTAAATAAATGTACAGTATACTGCTATATTTTGCTTGTTTTGACACATTATTTAAAATTTGTGTCTAAGAAATAATTATTTATTTATTTTTAGTGTGATCAGAGATAAATTTGGTAAATACTTTGAGCTCTGAAAAGTCATGTGAAATAAAAACTAATTGTAATACAACATTATGAAACCATGACCCATGTGCTCATGCTCACTGAGCAAGCTCATACACAACATATGCAAAAAGTAAAATGAATGAGGAGGCATGTGGACATTCCACAAAATCTAAATCAAGTCATTTTAGCATGTCAAAGTCAAATTTATGCATATAAAATATATTTTCCCAACAACAAAATTGTGGCTAGTGATCAAAAAGTTAATATCAAGCCCTGATCGTAAGAGTTATAACTCTTGTTTACCCTTTGAAGCAAAACTGCCTAAAATATGGAACAAAATCAGTGGCAAAAGTATTGAATTATAAAGCTTGTTGAATAGCATAAACTGAAAAATATAATACACTGAATTAACAAGTTCTTGCTTTTTAATGACTTGAATTCCAGGGTTTGTATTTTTAGGTCCTGAAAGTTAACAAAGCTGTTTATTTAAGCTGTGAATATTTCAACTAAAAATATTTCAAACATGTTTCCATACTTGTACATTCAATAATTCATATTCAATTTCCAGGTTTCACTTACAAAATATTCCAGCTGCAATCCATGACTGAGAAACACCCATACAATCTCACATTCTCACACACACACTACGGCCAATTTACTTAATTAATTCCCCTATAGCGCATGTGTTTGGACTGTGGGGGAAACCGGAGCACCCGGAGGAAATCCACACCAACACAGGGAGAACATGCAAACTCCACACAGAAATGATAACTGACCTAGCCGGGACTCGAACCAATGACCTTCTTGCTGTGAGGCCACAGTGCTAGCCACTGAGCCACTGTGCTGCCGACAGACAGACAGAAAGGATTAAAAAGGGATTAAACGGACAACTCACAACAAATTAAATACATTTTGAATAGGCAAAGGAAGAAATAAATGGAGATGGAAAAAATATTAATGGAGGAAAATATGAGAAAGACAAAAAATAGGATAGAAAATAGATGAAAGAAGAAACTTACAAAGAAGATGACAGAAAACAAAAATAATGAAAAACATGAGGAATGAAAAGAAGAAAAATGTATGGAAAAGCAAAAAAACATGAAGATTACAGAAAAGGATAAGAAAAGGAAAATATCTAAGGGTGAAAAATGAATGAAAGACATGTATAAAAGAGACAAAATCAAGTTTAGAAGCTCTTACAGTATATGTAATGCTAAAATGTGGAGTAAAATAAAAGTCTTTAGCTCTGCTCGGTGTCAGATTATTAATAACAGCCGGTCAGACTGTAGTGTGACAGTAAATGACACAGCAGCATACACAGACTCGGTCACCGCAGACAAACAAACACACACACATCTGTGTCACGGTGACATTGGTGAGGTGAAAAGACTGAGACACAGTTTCTCCTTCACTGTAAGAGACTCTAAAAAAAAGACAGAAACGCCTCGTCCTCTGTGCTGCAGTGTGTGTGATTTGGCAGGGCTGTATGCACAAAAGAGGAAGAATGCAGGAAAATGACAGATTTTTTTCACAGAGAGCCACAGACTGAATTATTAGATGCTACTCTTCCTTTATTTATATACCATAGGAGAAATGGCAACACTTTACAGTAAGATTCCATTAACTAACTAACATGAACTAAGAATGAGCAATACATTTACTGCAGTGTTTCTTAAAACAATCTTCATAATGTAAATGCAATATTTTGATTGTCTTAACGGTATAGATCAACCCAGGCTCATTATGGATATGTACCCCTATATCCATTTCTGGAGAGCGCCAAATACATCCCAGGAGATGTTTTTTTTTTCAGTTTTTGTTTTGGTGAATCCACCAGAGGGCGCTGTGTATGCTTTTTCAGACCTCAAATTTCTCTCTCAAGTGCCATTTGTGCCTGCTATAAATCCACAAGAGGCTGATGTCAACTGACTGATCAACTGACCCACCCTCCTCCTTCCAAAAACCCAACCAATAGTGTTTTCAAAAGCACCGTTTGACCCGCCCAGCCACTACTCTACACCAGTTTTAAAAAGCAATCCAGAAAAAGAAAAGCCCTCGCCTGATTTTTTTACCACGTTTTCAGATTTTACCACATTCTCACCATGTTATTTACTTGTTTGTTTTATTTTTTAGTTTCTGTTTTTGTCTTACCTGCTTTCTGGAGCTGTTCTTCACCAGACTCGAACCCTGTTTTCATGGTCAACTCCTCTCTGCGTCTCAAATCCTTTGACATACAAGCCACTGGACAAACTGGTAACAGTGGAAAAGCCGTCCATACGTACTTCTGGCTACATTATTAGCCCTCTCCAGAAATGTATATAGGGCTATGTTTTCAGAATGAGCCTGTGTTGGTAAAGATGCAACATGCATAGTTTAAGATATGTACTCAAAAATGTAAACCTGTATGAATTGTGACATTTGTTGTGGTCAAAATTAGGTTTATTTCACCAAATATTGTTTTCTTAACTCGTCGGAAGGTAAAATGTTGGTCTAAAAATAAATATAATCATGTCTGAACTTCATTTGTTATGTTATGGATGAAGGTCAAATGGTTTTGAAATGATACAAAAGCTGAGTGAACTCCAGCACATATTCTTTATTTACAATTGTTCATTTTTTTATTTTCTTAGTCTCTTATTTCTCAGGGGTCGCCATGAATGAATGAACCGCCAACTATTCCAGCATATGTTTGCTCAGCGAATGCCCTTCCAGCTGCAACCCTGTATTGAGAAACACTCATACACACTCATACACACACTCATACACTACAGCCAATTTAGTTCATCAATTCCCCTATAACGCATGTGTTTGGAGTGTGGGGGAAACCAGAGCACCCGGAGGAAACCCCCGCCAATATGGGGAGAACATGCAAACTCCAAACAGAAATGCCAACTGGCCCAGCCGGGACTCAAACCGGTGACCTTCATGCTGTGAGGCCACAGTGCTAACCACTGAGCCACCGTGATGCCCCGAATATAATCATGTCTGAACTTATTTTGTTATGGGCATAAATGTCAAACTGTTTTGAAACGATATGAAGGTAAATACAGTAAATGATGAACTCCAACACATATTGTTCATTTACAATTGTTTACAGGCAATTTCAGACATATAGCTATGCAGGCTTTGGGAAATAAGGTTCAAATCCACCTGATATACACACAAACACACACACATGCATGCAAATACACTCGCTGACACACACACACACCTTTTCCAACACATGCTTATTGACACATATTTATGACATACAGTACACACAAGCAAACAAGAGAACACAAGCAAACTATTGTGTGTTATTCTATGCAAAACAAGTGAAAGAGTTTTAAATGCTACAAAAGGTATATAAACAAGTTATAACTCTTACAAACATTATTTACAATTGATTACGTGTATTTTCAGACACACTGACTGTCATATTCTGTTCAAATCGACCTGATATACACACATGGATGCCAACAAACTGAAGTTTAAAGAGCTTTGAAATGCTGAAAAGTAAAAAAATACTAGTTTTTAAGTTTTATTTACAATTGCTTACATGCAATTCCAGACCCACTGATATTGGCATTCTTGTAAATGTTCATATCATGTATGCACAAAAGAGGAAGAATGCAGAAAAATATCCTCCTATTTATTTCAGTATGATCATTAATATACAAATTATTTCTAAAAATGCTAATAAAAGTATCTAGGGAAAAATGACAGCAAAAGAAATATTGTTCATGCAATACTAGCATAATTTTCCTAGTATCATGCAGCTCTTGTGTTTGTGTGTTGCATTGACAATTTAGGTTACGCACCACAGGTTTGTTTAACGGAGCCACGAGCTCAAGTTTCTAAAGGTGCCACATGCATTTCAGAGCTTGTTTTGAACGCTTATTCTCCAGGGAATTGTGTGTGTGAGACTTTTTCTAAATCCTGCACAGTGTGTGTCTATACATAGAGTACTATCTAGTCTGTATGTGGGAATGCGTAAAAAGCTTGTAAAAGAAAAGATCTTGACATCGACTCGTTTTCAAAATGCAAACCCAACATCCTCCACCTTAAAACGCTGCAGAAAAGCCGCCCATTCTTCCTGTTAATATGGTCTTCCCGAGATTCATTATTAACATTCAGCCGCCTGCATCCTGTGCAGCCGTTTTCACAAATCAATGCGATCACGCACACAAGGATTAAAAACCCACATAAAGCAGATGGCCAATGAGCTTCATACATCTCCGCAGCATAATCCCTGCACTAATCAACATGACGGCGCAGCATCAAACCATTAACACACATCAGGCCCTATGAGTCATTAACAGTGCAATATTAATTGCTTTTGAGCCGCTCACAATGCGTCAATAATGAAGGCCAGCACAAATGCATGAGCGAGCGTTAAAACTGCTCATATATGAGGTGAACGAGCACTTTAAATGAACAGTTGACACATAACAGAGCCTTAAATCATGCAGAATTGGGTTATTACACACATTTGCTAGTGGATATCTTTAAATTACCTGTGATTATTTTTTTTGAAGGGGGGGGGGGATATTGTAATTAATGTACATTTATTTATGATTTTGCATTATAGAACATTGATCTTTCCTCCAACAAATGTTAATGTTTGAAAAACTGATTATTATTAAGATTTTTTTAATAGTTTGAGGTAGGCATGGGACCATAACCGGTTTCAAGGTTTACCGTGGTTTGGAAAAGTCAAGGTTTTAAAACAGGGTGTCCGCGGGGTCTTAAAGCATCGGTGGATTTGCTCTTCAGTGTTTGGACTATTAAACCACACTGACCTGAGCTAATCTAAACTGAACTGAACTTAATCTCTGAAAACTGAACTGACACTGTTTACATTCACTATATTCTTCTATGTGAAGCTGCTTTGACACAATCTACATTGTATAAGCGCTATACAAATTGAGTTGAATTAAAGTATTAAAAGTTGATAAATCAATAAAGAGAAATGTAAAGCCCTTAAAGTATTAAAACGTCTTAAATGCTATTTTGCAAGGTATTAAATTTAATGTCATTTTTGATTATGCAATGTATGGTTGTATGCTAAAGTTTGCCTGAATTAAATCTGTGTATATCAGGACGCTGTGTAGTTTATAAAAGCAAGGAAATCCTACCATTTGACATCATGCTGCTTTGTTTACTGCAGTAACCAAGGCAAAACCATTATTTCTGCAGTTCTATAGGCGCCACCTGCTGGATTAGCTAGATTTAATAGGTTTTTATGCAGTATAGACCATTTTGAGGGATGTAAACAAAAACAATGGTCCCAACGTATTTCCTGTTTTACAGTTCTCTCTTAATTTCTAGAGCTTCTGAGAATCCAAAAAGAGCCACATATTGATAGATTATGTCATGATAGCTCTTTTAACATTAAGTTATGATTGCAATTTCTCTTGTCACAGTTATGAAATAGTTTGATAACAAGCAGGAAATGTTCATGGGCCAATGACATGACCACATTGACATGGTCTATATGAATAATGTTTTGGTTTTGGATTAGTTTCTTACATTAATATTTAGTAAATGCACTGTAAGTTAAAATCTCACCAGTGTTTCTGGTTAAAGTGGTGTTAAGGTCATGACAGCATGTAGAGTAATGTGTTTGCTACTTTTGAATGTTTTGTGTTATTAGTAAAGTAAATTCACTGTCCACTGAGATTAAGGTGCTTTCACACGTAGACTTTTGTTCCGGAACCTGGCGCATTTGCCCAGTTAGTGCGGTTCGTTTGGCATATGAGAACAGGCTAATCGCGCTCGGATCCACGCCAAAGCAATCGCTCCGAGACCGCCTGAATGAGGTGGTCTCAGCTCGATTGAAATGAACTCTCGAGCGGATCGATTGTAGTGAGAAAGCGATACGATCCGAGCCCGGCTATATCACAGTGTTTTATGAATATGTAATAGGCATACGGCTATATGAAGAGAGAGTTATGAGTGGGGCGGGAGGTCATTCCAGACATCCTAAGTCTCCTGGATTTTCCGGGAGTCTCCCGCAAATGCTTAGAGACTCCCGGATGCCCGCAAACGAGTGATAGTCTCCCGGAAATCGCACATCTCCCTCCCGGTCCTCAAAATATGTCGCGCACCCTTCTCATCACCCCTCCCCACCGCATCCCTCCTCGCTCTTTAGACATGTCGTGCGCACCCTGTCAAACACCACCAAACCACCCCCGACAGCTGAGCGGGACTCTTTAAAATAAACCGTGAAACTCTGACCAATGTGAGGACAGTTTACTCACACATGACTTGTTTTAGCTATTTTGGTCCATTTAGAAACTTTGCCGTGTGAAAGCGAACCGCACCAAGAACAAAGAGCAACAATGGAACAATTTTAATCCCTGTTTCAGAACAAATGAATCGATTCACTAGTGTGAAAGCACCCTTAGACTGCAATAAAGCCTAAGAGTACGAACATGAAATAAAGGCAAAAACTTTAAAAATGTTTAATAATAAAATGAACAGTAAGATGATAAAAACATCCCCAAATCAAATTAAATCTTTCAGCTTTATACATTGAATATATGCTTCACGTGGCCTTAACGTATGTGTAAATCGTTTCCCAAAAGAGAAAAAAATCGTACTATATTACAAAACCAACGCAATCTCACGGCAATTCGTAACTTTTTGATTTAGTGGCTAATTAGTATAAATTCATACGATCTAATTCGTACAAATAGGTACGATTTGCTCATCACCCAATGACGGTTGGGGTTAGGGGTGGGGTTAGGTGCCACGCCCCCTTTTTAAAATCGTACATGACTTCCGATCTGTCGTTTGTTGTGTGAAGTGGAAAGGTTGCTTATAGCCTAACAATTGGAGGATTCCTGTCAGAAAGGCTGTGGGCTTGATTTTTGTGATTTGTGAGGGATTATTTCCAGCCGAACAGCTGACAGAGGCAGCGTAACACCTTCTGTTCCTGTCTTATTTCAGCTGAAAGCTCTGACAGAGTCACCTTGACCTGCAGCATCAAAACTGACCAAACTGCCTTCTCCAGCAGGTGTGAAATACAGAGGCATACACCAATAAATGAGAGACCGTGTCAGAGGTAGACCAGAACTACTGGATATCCATTAGAGCTGCACCATACTGGGAAAATACAGTTGAAGTCAGAATTATTCACCCTCCTGTAATTTTTTTATTTATATTTTTCTTTTTCAAGTATTTCCCAAATAATGTTTAACAGATTTAGGAATTTTCCTATAGTATTTTTTCTTCTGGAGAAAGTCTTATTTGTAGAATGAAAGCAGTTCTTTATAGTTTTAAAGCCATTTCATGGTCAATATTATTAGCCCCCTTAAGCAATATTTGAAGAGTTCAGATGCAAAAGCCACTAAACACCACCTCTGCCAAATATAAAATAATGACATTGAGTGAATGCTTAAGGCATGTAGTACACGATCAACAAATAGTTTACTTGAAATCATCTAAATCCCAGCATCAGCCCATTCAGAAATAACAGTTTGTTGGCAAAAGCCGCTAAACTCCACTTGCCTTTGACAGCAAAAGCCCCTATGTTCTGAGAACCAATCAGAAGGCGCGAATCAAATCATATGTTTTCAATGTAGCAGCGCGCTGACATACCGGCTTTTATGAGGAGACAGACTTTATTAAAAATTGATTTGAAAATATTGATTGTTAAATGTATAGTTTATTCATATTTATTATTATTATTGTTTAATATTTTTATTGTTTTTAGCATAAGAAAATAAACAATAACATAAACTGAACAAAAAAAGAAAGGTACAAAGCACATTTCACAATATAAAGACAGTCGGACACAACATACAGTATCATCCAGAAAAATAAGAGAGAAAAAAAATTAATTAAATATTAAAAATAAATAATTTACAGAGAAAGGTGTAGACTCCACAACTCGACAAATGCCAAACCAATCCCACCTATAATGAGTTACAAGTGAGCCTTACTGATATAAAACAAGATTTGATTATGTATTATTATTATTATTATTATTATTCAGTCATTTTCAGCTTAGTTCCTTTATTAATCAGATGTCGCCACAGCAGAATGAACCTCCAACTTATCCAGCATATGTTTTACGCAGCAGCAACCCTTTCAGCCACAACCCAACACTGGGAAACACCAATACACATTCACACTCATACACTATGGACAGTTTACCTTATTCAATTCCCCTATAGCGCATGTGTTTGGACTGTGGAGGAAACTGAAGCACCCGGAGGAAACCCACACCAACACAGGGAGAACATGCAAACTCTACACAGAAACAAGGCGATTATGCTACCCACTGCGCCACCCTGACACCTATTATTATTATTACTATTATTATAGGGTGGCTCAGTGGTAAGCACTGTGGCCTTACAGCAAAAAGGTTGCTGGTTGGAGTTTGCATGTTCTCCCTGTATTGGCGTGGGTTTCCTCCGGGTGCTCCGGTTTCCCCACAGTCCAAACACATGCGCTGTAAGGGAATAAAATAAAATAAATTGGCCATTGTGTGTGTGTGTGTGTGTGTGAGAGAGAGAGAGAGAAGGAGTGTGTATGGGTGTTTCCCAGTACGGGGTTGCAGCTGGAAGGATATCTGCTGTGTAAAACATGCTGGATAAGTTGGCGGTTCACTCCGCTGTGGTGACCAAGCTAAAGGGAAAATGTATTATTATTATTTTTATTTAATTGAATTTTAGGTGATGCAGTGGCGCAGTAGGTAGTGCTGCCGCCTCACAGCAAGAAGGTTGCTGGTTCGAGCCTTGGCTGGGTCAGTTAGTGTTTCTGTGTGGAGTTTGCATGTTCTCCCTGCATTCGTGTGGGTTTCCTCCGGGTGCTCCGGTTTCCCCCACAGTCCAAACACATGTGGTACAGGTGAATTGGGTAGGCTAAAATTGTCTGTAGTGTCACAGTGTTGGGTTGCAGCTGGAAGGGCATCCGCTGCGTAAAACATGTGCTGGATAAGTTGGCGGTTCATTCCGTTGTGGCGATTTAATAAAAGGACTAAGCCGAAAAGAAAATTATTGAATGAATAATTTAATTTAATTTAATATAATAATTTTTACTACTGCTTCTACAGCTATTTACTGTTTACTATGTTTTCTGTGTTCTTTTTAATGTAAACTTAATAAATGCTTAGGCAATACCTTTGTAACATTTGTCATGCCAGTAAAGAAACTATTGAATTGAATAGAGAGAGAGAGAGAGAGCGAGAGAGAGAGAGAGCAGTAGCCTCAGGTGTCTAGACCAGTGGAAGTCTAAATAAAAAAACAAAATAAATAAATCAAATAGCTTCAGTTTGGCCCATTGGGTCACATGCCCTCAAACACACACATTTAAACATCTCCCCGAGGACATTTAGTGCTGATGTTTTGGTCTGATGAAGTCATGTCTAAGTGAAATTGAGAATCTATTGGCAAGTGTGTGTGTGTGTGTGTGTGTGTGTGTGTGTGTGTGTGTGTGTGTG
>CAIGQZ010031581.1:2361218-2376033 GCA_903798205.1 Danio tinwini | reverse complement strand
CTACTTCTAAACCCAACCCTCATGACAAACAATCCAAAAAATGTCCCCACAATGTCAACATTTACTGATATTTCTATAACTGTGGGGACATTTGGTGTCTTTAAGGGGTCTTACCATGGACATAATGATGTTTTTATGGTACAAACTGTATGTTCTCTACCCTAACGCTACTTCTAAACCCAACCCTCATGACAAGCAATCCAAAAAATGTCCCCACAAGGTCAACATTTCCTGATATTGCTATAATTGTGGGGACATTTGGGGTCTTTATGGGGTCTTCAAATAGATATAATGATGTTTTACTGAACAGACTGTATGTTCTCTATCCCAACACTACTTCTAAACCTAACCCTCATGAAAACAATCCAAAAATATACACACAAGGTCAACATTTAGTGATATTTCAATAATTGTGGCAACATTTGGGGTCTTTATGGGGTCTTTCCATAGACATAATGATGTTTTAACTGTACAGACTGTTCTCTACCCCAACACTACCCCTAAACCCAACCCTCATGATGAAGAATCCAAAAATGTCCCCACAAGGTCAACATTTACTGATATGTTTAAAATTGTGTACTGGTGGTAAAGCTGGTATTGCTTTAATTGTGGGGACATTTGGGGTTTTTATGGGGTCTTCCCATAGGCATTGTGATATTTCTACTGTACAGACTGTGTATTTATATAACCCTACCTCCAAAGCAAACCCTCACAACAAAAACATTCTACATGTTTACATTTTCAAAATAATTAATTCTGTCTGATTTATGAGCAAGTTTCCTTATAGGTACCAAAAATGTCCCGACAAGGTCAACATTTACTGGTATTGCTATACTTGTGGGGACATTTGGGCCTCACACATTATAAATGCCAGGACCACACACACACACACACACACACACACACACACACACACACACACACACACACACACACACACACACACACACAGATTATTCTTTCCTCCTACTCAAATGCATTTAAAAGAAAAGACAGAGAGGCTGTTTAGATTAAGCCTATGTTTTCTTAATTGTTTGAGTGTCTGTGTGCTCTCACTCGATTATGCTAATGAAGGAGATGTACTAACCGGTTGCCAGATATTCCTCTCAGTCAACACAGTGAGAAGGAAAAAGGGAAGGTGCATCAGTTTGAGATGCAGTGTCAGTGTCTTGTGTAATGTCTCCATCTGCTGGTGATGCTCAGTACTGAATGGCCAAAGAGTGCCCTTATTTATTTAATATATTATGTTAAGACATAATAATAGAGAGGTTTTTTAATGCTTTGAGTGTTTTTTTGTTATCCAATATTTTATTATTAAACAGCATTGTTATTTTTATTTACTTCCTTACTGAGTAGTGTATACTGAATAATTTGTTTTATTAGTGATAATGGAGCCTAATGCAATTTATTATTATTATTATTATTATTATTATTAGTAGTAGTAGTAGTAGAAGTAAAAACAAGGGAAAAACATGTATTATTATTATTATTATTATTATTATTATTATTATTGTGTTAATGTTGTTATAGTTTTAATTGTGATAATGGAGACAAGATGGATAAAGGACCAACTATTTTCAACATATTTAACAATAAAAAAAAGAAATTTGTCATTTATGCACAAACTAAATGTATTATTTTTTATTTATTTGTTTATTTATTGCATACTTAGTAGTGTACATTGATTAATTTGCTTTAATAGTGATAATGGAGCCTAATGCAATTTAGTATTACTAATATTATTATTAGTAGTAATAGTAGTAGAAGTAGTAAAAAAAAGTACATAATAATAATAATAATAATAATAATAATAATAATTGGTTTTAGTTGTGATAATGGAGACAAGATGGATAAAGGACTTCTTTTTGACTTAGTGCCTTGATTTATTAGGGGTTGCCACAGTGGATTGAACCACTAACTTATCCAGCATATGTTTTACACAGCAGATTATTTTCAATATATGTAATTATAAAAAATATGTAATTTGCCATTTAGGCACATGTACTATTACACACTAAAATGTACTATTTATTTATTTACTTACATGCTTATTAGTGTATATTGATTAATTTTTGTTTTGTTTTTGCATTAATAGTGATGAAGAAGCCTAATGTAATTAATTATTAATATTATTATGATTATTAGTAGTAGTAGTAGTAAAAACAAGGAAAACAAAGAAAAAACTTATTTTAGTTATAATAATAATAATAATAATCATCATCATCATCATTATTATTAATTGTATTATCAATCGTTGTATATATTTATGTGACTCATTCTAAAATGCTGTATTATAATACTTTAGCGTTTATTGATTAACATTTTTATTTACTTCTCATTATTTACACTACTTTTTTCTAATATTACAGAAACATTTCTATGAAGCAATTCATCAAATGATGAATATCTTTTTTGTTTTGTGTATATATATATATATATATATATATATATATATATAACAAATTAACAATGTAGAACTGGACAGTATCTGTCCACATACATACAACAAAAACAAATACTTAAATTTTTTAAATTCAATTTAATTCATCTTTATTTGTATAGCGCTTATACAATGTAGATTGTGTCAAAGCAGCTTTACATAGAAGATTATAGTAAATTGAGACAGTGTCAGTTCAGTTTTCAGAGTTTAAGTTCAGTTTAGTTCAGTTCAGTGTGGTTTAATAATCACTACTGAGAGTCCAAACACTGAAGAGCAATCCATCGATGTGCAGCTTTACAGATCCTGAATCATGCAAGCCAGTGGCGACAGCGGCGAGGACAAAACTTTACTTTAATGCAATTACATCTGAAATAACTTCAAAATTACGGCCAATTCCCCACTTTTTCAAGTGAAAAGTTAATAAACGTCACACATTACATTACTATTTTTATTATACATAAATATTTAAATACTTTAAATGTAAACTCACGCATTAACTTGAGCAGCTGTTTTCCCATGCTTACTGTCTCTGTTTCGTCAGTGGTGTTGCTTTTTTAAATATATGCTCATATTTGCTATAACTCTGCATGAGCACATCAAGTTCAGCTGGAGAAAGAAATGCTTTTTTTCAGATGTCGCGTGACTTGTAATATCTGCGCTCCATTTATTATGCCTTTTTATAGTCGCGGTGTGCACGCTTAACTCTGAGTCAGTCTACTCAGAGTTGATTAATCTAACTCAGATCAGCTATTCTGAAACCCAAAACTCTGAGTTTTTAATCTCTCTGTAAATCAACTCAGAGTTCAAGTTTAAAGGGCACCTATGGTGAAAAATCTCCTTTTCAAGCTGTTTGGACAGACATATGTGTAGGTATAGTGTATAGAGCGTCATATTGGGCTGATATAAACACACTCAGTCCTTTTTTTTCAATTTAAAAACATAAAAACGCTGGACCAATTGGAGCGGTTTTGAGACCGACCGCAACTTGACGTAGGAGTGCGGTCCCCCCGCCTACCAATATTATTTGACAGCTGCGTATTAACATGTTTTTGTAGTAACGTTTGTAATCATATCCACAAGACAGGACGTGCGCAAATCAACCCTAAATAAAAGGTCTGTTCAGTTTAGGATCATCAATCATTATCAAATGTGATCAAGAGTGAGTTTGACAAGTTTAAAATGTTTTAAAACAGCGCATGTTAATGAATTACAGCCATTTACTTCAGCTTTACTTCATCAGCACAGCCGCGTGTCAGAACAATTATAATAGACGCTTCAATCCCGGTTTGTGGACGATAAATCAGGTTTATTTTGTACATTAACATAACAGATATCCATACAGCAGTGGAGATTAACCTGTATCCTGTCACATTTGCGTGCAAAGCTAAACATGCGCACCGTATGTATGTGCGTGTGTGTCTGTGCTGTGTGTGTGTGTGTGTCTGTGTGTGCGTGAACTTTGTAACAACATCGTGTGTGACTCATCCTGCAGCTCCACACAACAAATGCACCAATAATCATTGATAAAGTTCTTACTATAGTGTTTCTTACAAACGTTACGTGAGATCTGCTTCCTTTATGTCTGTGTCAGTTGTCTGAGGCAGCAGAGACGGAGGCACCGCAATAATCTATTGAGAGTTATGAAACACCATCTAGTGAAAGCTATAATCAATAATCTGATGGGTGTTTTGAGCTGAAACTTTACAGACACATTCTGGGGACACAAAATACTTATATTAAATCTGGAAAAGGGGTAACCTATAGGTAGCATTTAAGTTGAGTTGGTTGAACCTCCTTAGGCTGCATTTACACTGCAGATCTTGATGGTCAATTCTGATTTTGTGACTGCATCTGATTCTTTTGATCACCTGCTCACATCATCTTTTAAAAGTGACTCAAATCTAGGCCCACACGGAGTCTGCGCGCGCAGAATTTCACAGATTTTCCACAGAATTCCACAGATTTCTAGCTCATCATTAATTCTGTTTATTTACTTGAGTAAATGTGTGTAAATCTATATTTATTCAGTTTTTTTTATTAATTACAGTGATATTATTGACTAATATAAAAATGTTCATCTGATTTATGTCCAATGCAGTTTGTAAAGTCATATTTTCTGATATTATGAGAGACTTGCTTTGTTTACCAAATAAAGTGAATCTAATTGGATTTGCATTTTAAACATTAAATAAGTTAAAAAGGTATTACTTTTTATTTAACATATTAAGGTTTTAGTTATGATACTCCCAAAATAATTCAGCAGAAATCCGCAGATTTTGACCAAAATCCTCAGCAGAAATGGCAAAAAACGTCCGCAGATTCCGTCTGGCCCTACTCATATCCGATTGTCTGAGTAGACAATCACATTACACACACAATAAAAGAGCGGGCGCTGACTAACAGCTGATAATAAAAGAGTGCTCTTTTCTCCATTCCTGTATTTAATGTGTTTGCAGGGTTTAATAATTTTTTTATTCTTTTTGACAGGTTGTTTTAATATAGTTTATGACAGAAAAGTTCTCATCTTCTTTTAATCGAGGCCTTTTTAAACCAGTATGCATCATAATCGTAACGTCCATGGCGTGATTTATGCACGGGTTGTTTGCAATTAGTTTATATTAGTTACGTGGCAGATGTTGATCTCTCTCTCTCTCGTTAAATATATTTAAATACTTGTGACAATATAAAAGCTTTTTATGTTTTGGAGTATGAGATTTAAGGTTTGGGACTGTGCTGAAGTCTACAATGAAAATGTCATTCACTACAGTTTTTAATGATGTGCGACTCGCATTGACAGGTGAAAATCCGATCTACCTGCTTACACCACAGACAGCGGGCACAGATCCAATTCATATCTGATCAGTTTCCACATATGAACAAGGCCTGAATCTGATTTAAGTAAATCAGAATCCATGTGACTTTTTTTCCTGCTTACACGTACATGGGTCATATCCCATCTGTGCCACATGGGAGAAAAAAATCGGAATTGAGTCACTTGAACCATGCATCCTAAAATGCAGCCTTCCCTAGATGTTCACATAGTGAAGAAAATACCTGGAAATGTCCTTTTTTATGTAAACAAATGCTTTAAATCTATACATAATAAAATCAGCTCAACAAAGAATCAAACTAAATAATCACAGCAGATTATTATTAACCCAGATCATATTATCCAGCAGTCCAGACGTCTTCTCATCATGGAGAAAAACAACATTTCAGATTCATAGAACATACTGCTTATTCCATTAATGCAAAGTCCCTGAAACACACATTTATATCTGATTATCATCGATCAAAAACTAAATCACGTCACGCATACTGATGAAGTGCATGAGCAGACTTTACTCACCAAATCTGTTTACAGCTGAGTTTATGCACATATCGAGAAAAGTTTATCTGAATCATTTGTGCTCAAACGTTTTTTTTTTTTATACACATTTTCAAATTCTATGTGCATCTTGACTTTTCCATTAAGCATTTTTATGTGATAATCCAAAATGCACAAAAAAAAAAAATAGATGAATGGAAACTAATTAAACACTCAGGTAATTTAGCTCAGTGTTTTCAGTGCTGATGCATGATTCTTTATCTTCTCCAATGTGCTTCTGAAAGCTCATTCATCAGAGACACACACACAAGCAGGACATATCCATGACCTGCTGTTAAAACCAGTTAAATGTCAGCAATCAGCCTAGGCTTTGACTGAATTATGCAAATGCAGACAGTGTATCTAATCAGACAGGAGTGTGTGTGTTGTTGATCAAAGCTGAGAGTGTTTTCCTCTGGTCTCCAGAGCAGATCCTGATGGCCTTTTCTGACCCTAAAGAGGAGCAATCGATGAGACGCTGCGTTATCTGAGCTCAGGTCACCATGAAGAGCCGCCGCACACACCATAATAGAGCTCAGCAAACACACACACACACACACACACACACACACACACACTCTATTAGTCTTTTTAAAAATGAGTCTTACTTTCGTGTAGTTCACTCAGTCTCTGTTGGTGCCCCAGGAGATGTAAAGGTGCCATATATTGCATTGGTTTAATAAGTTAAGTTGTTCTCTGATATCTACATAGTAGGTTTATGGCTTCAGTAAGTTTAAATACCTAAAGAATCAGAAGGTCCATGATTGACCATATATGGTTTGTGTGGTGAATCTCTGATGTGCAGCTGAGACAGACAAACACACAGCATGATGTACGATGAACATGGACAAATATAAACCCAATCAGAGTCACATTAACCTATCTTGCTCACCAGATCTGATAAAGGCTAAATTATAATTAAACTTGACAAAAGAGAGTGATAGAGGTGTATCTCATTGTGTTTTGAAGCTATAGTCAAAGAAAACACAGCCAGGAATTAATATCAACCTCTGCATGAACAGATGACATTTAAACTGAGTGAGTTGACATGATTCAGCATCTACATGTGAGTATTGTGAAATTTGATGTGTATGTTTCAACAAACACAACAAATTAACAAAATATGTAACTAAACACACCGTATGCCTCTTCAGAGTTGAGATGAATAAGTGTATAATCCGTATATCCTGCATTTTGCATCCTGAGGCCAGTTTGAAACATGTCTGGTGCTGTTATTGCCCAGTAACGCACAGTAAACCATTTGGCGCTCGCATTTTCAAAAGTCCCACATACATAATAAGCAAAATATATATTTAAAATAACTAAGGGAATTAAAATGATCACTGTTGTTGCTTATCAAATGCAGCATGAAGCATGCATCTCAGAGCTTTTTTATGATCTCAGAGCTTAATGACATTGCTGCTCGTCAAGTCTGGATGAACGACGCAAATTAGACATACATGCAAATGCTGAGGGTGTGGCCTGTGAGTCTCCTCACAATTTGTTTTTTTTTTCTGATTGGCTTGTTGTCCACCAAGGTTTTACCCTTGTGTAATTTGCATGTAAATAAGGAAACAGGGGTGTCTGAGGCTCACAGTATGCCTATTTCCCTATGCTGATCTCTTATCCCACTATGCCTCGGTATACCCAGATTTTCATTATAGGGCGCCTTTAAAGATTATAGCTGCATGAAATCAAAATGTACAATATAAATTTTTCTTAGCACACATTGTTAGTCTTAAGGCCTTAATTAAGTTAATTCACAGAAAAAAAACCCCACAACAATAGCAGTTTATTTAAAATGATTAAAGCTTTGGTACGGCAGTCCTCCTCTGATGATGTCAGTTTGACAGATTGGTGGAAATATGTTTAGACACGCCCCTCCAACCTTTAGTTTGCTGCAAGTGAAAGATGATAGGAGGAGCTCAAATAAAACCCCACCCCCTACTCAATATTCAGTTTCAGTTGAAGAAATGTCATCATATTGAAATGACAATTTCCGGTTTACAATGTTCACAAAATAAAATAAACTCCAATAGTTGATCATTTAGAAAAGAAAGTTTGTCAGAAGGTGGATTTGTCTGATGAATCATCTGTTGAACTGCATCCCAATCATCCCGAACACTGCAGAAGACCTACTGGAACTCACATGGACCCAAGATTCTAACAGAAATTAGTCAAGTTTGGTGAAGGAAAAATCATGGTTTGGGGTTACATTCAGTATGGGGCCGTGCGAAAGATCTGCAGAGTGGATGATCAACATCAACAGCCTGAGGTATCAAGACATTTGTGCTGCTCATTACATTACAAACCACAGGAGAGGGATAATTCTCCAGCAGGATAGCGCTCCTTCTCATACTTCAGCCTCTACATCAAAACTCCTGAAAGCAAGGAAGGTCACGGTGCTCCAGGATTGGCCAGCCCAGTCACCAGACATGAACATTATTGAGCACGTCTGGGGTAAGATGGAGGTATTGAAGATGAATCCACAAAATATTGATGAACTTTGAGAGTCCTGCAAGAACGCTTTCTTTGCCATTCCAGATGACTTTATTAATGCGTGATTTGAGTCATTCAGAGATGTTTGGATGCAGTCCTCCAAGCTCATGATGGAGTCAGACACAATATTCATTCTGTTTCCACTGCAGCATGACTTTATATTCTATACTGGACATTATTGAAGGTTCAGTGATGAGACTTTAGTCTAAGCAGAGTCAGACCTTACTGTCCTAATGAAATCATTAAAAATCAAGACTTGATCATATTTTATTGTGCTCAAATAAGCGTCATCTAGAGGCCTTTACCTTTCATATAATACACCTCTGATAACAAATGATCAACTAGAGTTAATATAATATAGTAACCCCCCCCCATGATAGAATGAATTTAATCATTAAATGAATGTCTTTTATATATTCAGTTTGTTTTCTGGGTAAAAATAACCAGAGGAAGAGGATGAGTTAATTGTGAAACTAATTTAATAATAAATAAAATATTTATTTGAATACTTATTTAAATAATTTTTGAAACATTTTATTGATTTGTATTAGAATAAGTCAATGGGTGTCACGGTGGCGCAGTGGGTAGCCCGATCGCCGCAAGAAGGTCGTGGTTCAGGTCCCTGCTGGGTCAGTTGGCGTTTCTGTGTGGAGTTTGCATGTTCTCCAGTGTTCGCGTGGGTTTCCTCCTGGTACTCCGGTTTCCTCACAGTCCAAACATATGTGGTACAGGTGAACTGGGTAGCCTAAATTGTCCGTAGTGTATGTGTGTGAATGAAAGTGTATGGATGTTTCCCAGAGATGGGTTGCAGCTGGCATCCTCTGCGTAAAACATATGCTGGATAAGTTGGCGGTTCATTCCGACTCTAGATTATTAAAGAAACTAAGTGAAAAAGAAAATGAATGAATGAATAATAAGTCCATGTAATCGATCCATTACATCAGGCCTGAAACACAGAGCCATAATCCCTGATACTTAAATCAGAGTCCGTTTCTCTGGCGTGTTGATGCTTCAGTTAATTTCAAAACATTTTAGGTTATCTGAAATGTTACCAAGAGAGGTTTAAAGTGTCCTTGCAGTTGAGCAAGAATCAGAGTTATGGTTTTCCTTCATGTGTTTAAGACGTCTTAACTCCATAAAACCATCAGGATTCACCACAGCATCAGCTCACTGTTTGCTCTGTGTGTGTGAGTGTTTACACAGGCGGTGTGTGTCCAGAGACATTCCATCACTGTAAGTCTAGACGGAGTGTTTTGCATTCTCAGCTTTAATGCAAACCTGTGGTGTGTGTGTGTGTGTGTGTGTGTGTGTGTTGGTTCAGATCTGACACTTGTTCAACACACCAGATAACAAGAGCGTGAATCTCAGGGGTCAGAGATGCCCCGTTCTGAACTAAATCATTAGGTTAGATTGTAAAATCAATAATAAGCAATCTGATAACAAACCGCTGGGATTTACAGATGAAGAAACACGAACGCCACAGCTGTCAGATAAGAGTGTGTGATACTGACATAAAAACACACTGTAGAATATCTCAGTTTCCTTTATTGATGGGTTATTATTTCTGATTGATGAGTGTTATGAGTTGATTTATATTTTCAGTTTTCACTGGACTCACAGTAGATCTGACAACTTCTGATGTTTAAAGTTCAACTGAGGGACTTTTAAAGTACATTTTTAGTTGTTTGCAATGTGATTTTGTCACAATGATATACACAGGAGACCCAAATGCAAGTGAATGCAAGATGATTTATTAAAAGGAATAACAAGAGTCACAACTGGTATTGATCTCACCAGATAAAGTGTGAAGCAAGGGTGCTCACACCAGGAATTCAACACGCCAAACAGCGGTAATAGTTCATCCGAGAAACAGATCCGAAGTGAAGTCTCTCACTGATATCTCACCAGATATTGAGGGAAGGGGAGGTTAGCGCTATGGAGCAACTCTCAAGGAAATCGACACGCTTACCAGTGGTAATAGTTCATCAGAGTAGCGGATTCGGGATGAAGTCTCTCACTAATTTAGTTGTCATCAGAGCAGGCAGTTGCAACAACATCAATGAATCGGAGACGTGCACAAGGTCCAAATATAGCAGACTTATGGCGAAACACCACCAACAGATCGAGCGAGAGCGCCTAACAGGAAGCAGACACAGGAGTGAACAAACAACGGACTGACAAACGCTATCTGCAAACACTGAACATATAAAGGCGCGCGGTGATGCTCAACAGCTGTGACTGATAGAAAACAGCTGAGTGAGACGAGTGGTAACAAGACACGTGACCACCCAGCTGATGAATGTAAACACACACACACACACACACACACCACGCGGTGAAGATGAACCCAAACAAACACACCCACTTCCCACACACACACACATGCAAGAAGAACAGATAGATCCACAACCGTGACAGATTTCTTTTCTTTTTTAATGCAGTGATATTTCTAGTATTATTATGGAGCAAAAAGCATGTGATGGAAAAAAAATCCTTTTTTTTGACAGACCTATTCAAATTGATTTAAGCAATGAAGTTTTTTAGCAATGCATTTTACTAATCATTTTTGGCATTATCAATTACATTAACTCAATGTATTGATGGCTATTCCTACACATCTGTCAACTTAAGTTGTTTCTTTCTGCTCCACACTCTCAGAAATAAAGCTGCGCAAGCTGTCACTGCGGTGGTACCTTTACAAAAGGTACACATTTGTACTTGAAGGGTCCATATTGGTACCTCAGAAGTATATATTAGTACCTACAAATTTTAAGAGGAACACTTTTGTACTTTTTAGATACTAATATGATAATTAATACCCTTGAGGTATTAATATGGACCTTTTAGGTACAAGTTTGTACCTTTTGAAAAGGTACCACCCCAGTGACAACTCGCATACCTTTATTTCTGAGAGTGTAGGGTCACATTTACTAACTAACAGAACGGTTTCTGTGCTAGTGCTACACCATGACCTGCAAATAGAAACGCTCATACTTTATTTAGCTGGTCTATTTGTTGAATCTAAGTTACATTGCATCTACATGCCAACTAATTCTCATTAGATTATAAGTAGACTGTTAGTTTAGGGCTAGTGTAAGTTGACATGTACTTGCAAAGTTTCTTATAGTCAGCTAAATGTCTGTTTAGCAGCAGTATTAACAGATATTAAGCACACAGTCTACTAATACTCAAATGGACCATCAAAATAAAGTGTTACCAAAGAAACTTACTGTACAAGAACTGGCAGCTGTGGTTTCCAGAATATAATCATTCAAAATAAAATAAAAATTAGCTAATGCAATGATCAATTATCAACAATAGATGCAACATTAAAAACTATTCTACATAACTGATGAGAAAAACATCTGAAAATAACCATAATAATGTCCACAATAAACGTTAGAAGAGTCATGCTGTCAAACTACAGGCAGATATTTACAGTTATTTATGCATAGTAAGGTAGTTTTTACTGTTAAAATCACAGACGTTTTTTATAGTGTGGCATTCTTTGCATAAATGTGCTCTTCAGTATGCGGTTGAAGTCAGAATTATTCGCCCCCTGTATATTTTTCCCCAATTTCTGATTAGAAAACACATTTTTAATCATAGTAGTTTTAATAACTCATCTCTAATAACTGATTTATTTTCGCTTTGCCATGATGACAGCACATAATATTTGAGTAGATATTGTTCAAGACACTAGTATACAGCTTAGAGTGACATTTAAGGCTTAACTAGGTTAATTAGGGTAAAGTTAGTGTAATTAGGCAAGTCATTGTATAACAGTGGTTTGTTCTGGAGACAATCCAAAACTAATATTGCTAAAGGGGGCTAATAATATTGACCTTAAAATGGCTTTAAAACCATTTAAAATGAAAAATTCCTGAATGTTAAACATCTTCTTTTTTTATATTGGAACAAACAAATAATTCACAGGAGGGTAAATAATCTTGACTTCAACTGTAGTGTGTGTTCTCGGTGAACCTGTGAACCTGCTATCAGCTGCACATTCCTGCCAATAGTGAAGTAGAGATGAGCACAATCACCCTGAGCAGACAGCAAAGACGAGCCTGTTCACTTCTGGCTATGAAGACGTGCCATTAGAAAGATCTCTAGGGGAGAAATTCTGCCAAAACTGTTTCAAGCTTCTTCTTAGGACTCTTTAAAGAGCTTCTGATCGGTCTGTAGGGACTGTTCAGACGTCATTTTCACTTTTGTTTGTGAAAAGCTATATATAGCTGCTTTTTTGAATTCAGTCTTTTTTTCCTGCTCTTGCAACCTTTTTAGATTAAGCATAGTCAGTTTGTTTAAAAAGAGTCTACTAAATAATATATAACATATGTTAACACTGTCTAGTTTATATGTAAATCTAACACTAGTCTTCTGTTTGGAAAATACACATGATTATTTAATATTTTAAGCTTTTATTTTATTTTATTTTATTTTTTCATTTTATTTTATAATTTTATTTATTTCTTTTAATTTATTTTAATTAATTAATTTTATTAAATGTTATTTTCAGTTAAAATTAAAAGTGTGTAGTTTGATATTATAATTATATTTTATAATTATATTTACCATAATTATGTATATTGCATTGATTTATTCCACCTGCATATTGAACCGTCAATTATTATTGAAAGCAATAAATTAGACCCTTTGCTAGCATGTCAATGTGTATAAGATCACTGTTGTACATTTTATTTTATGCAGACACTAAAATGGCCTGTCTAATATCTAAAATAGCCATGCAAAAAAATTAGGACACCCCTCAGTAGTGAATATTAACCCACACTGAGCTAAACTAAACTGAACTGAACTTAAACTCTGAAAACTGAACTAACACTGTTTCAATTTACTATAATCTTCTGTGTAAAGCTGCTTTGACACAATCCACATTGTAAAAGCGCTCTACAAATAAAGATGAATTGAATTGAATTATTGAATTGAATGGTTTTCCATGTCAGGGCATTATAAAAGACTTTATGGTCCTTGACGGGTCATAATGTGTAAATTAAAACCACAGATGAAGAACATGACAAGACAACACACACTCTGTCATTAATTATTTAACACAAAAAAATAAAACCAAGATATAAAAGTCATGGGTGACAAACATATGCTCCACTTTTAGCAGTAATAACCTCAACGTCTAACTTTATTTAGCTATTTTTTGTTGTTCATGGGGTTTTATTTCCCAAATTTTAAGACCTGCCAATGATTAGATAATCAGAAATTCATAGGGCATCCTAACTTTTGCACATGTCCGTGTTAAATATTCTTGTTTTATTGAAAAAAAGCCTGTTTTGTTGAAAAAGCCATACTGTAAGAAACAGCATGTAATCACTGCCGATCTCCGCTGTGTTTGTTCTGAACTGTAGGGAAAGTATTTGCTTGCTCAACTAAGTGCTCTGTGTGCAGTTGTGCTCTAAAAGTAAAGGTTAAAAGAGCTGAACATGTGCCAGAGCTGCGAACACATGCTGGCAATCTGAGCACGCTCTATTAGACTGACATTCTGAATCAGCTCCGCTTCATACAAACTGTTAACAGCAGCACAGACTTATTGTTGCTTACATTTTTGTGCATAAACTGCAGTTTCGTGGTAAAATGAACACTAGAGGGCAGTATGACGACAACAATTTTTGTTTTTTCACACAATGATATTTACAGGAACATATTATTGATGAATAAAGGATTATTTCCACGCAGTTCTTTGAACAAGAGTAAATAAACACCAAAAAAAAAAAACTTCACACTGTCTATGATTTGTATTGAAAACATTTGCATCACCTATCTCCATATTGAAACTTTATTGTTGAGGTCAGGTTGCTCATCGCTCATTTCCACAAATAAGATATACAAGTAATGTAGAATTAAGCTAAAATTACATGGTCTCAGTACACTTTTCTCATACGTTTGCTTCTGAAAACACTATTGGTTGGGTTTAGGTAAGGATTTAGGTCAGTGGTGAACGACAAGCGTCGTTTTGTCATAGCACAAGAAGGGCACAAATCTGAAACACACTACAAAATGCACTCTATGTAACATATTTCAGATTGACACAAATATAGACAGCGCCCTCTAGTGGATTTGACATCTAAACATACCTTAAGTGATGTATAACAGATTCGCAAAAATAAACACAGCGCCCACTAGTGGATTTGACATCCAAAAAGTACAACATAACGTACCTGAAGTAACATATTACAGATTTACAAAAATATGTGCAGTGCCCTCCAGTGGATTTTACATCTGAAACGTACTACAAAACGTACCATAAATAATGTATTACAGATTCACAAAAATATATGCAGTACCTCTAATGGATTTGTCATCTGAAACATACAACGTAATGGACCCTACGTAAGGTATTACAGATTTGCAAAAATATGTGCAGTGCCCTCATGATTTTACATATGAAATTTACTATAAAACATGCCCTATGCAATGTATTTCAGATTCAACAAAACATACCCTAAGTAATGTATTAGATTTGCAAAAATGTAGAC
>CAIGQZ010031581.1:2343883-2358314 GCA_903798205.1 Danio tinwini | reverse complement strand
AGGGCGCTGAGTTTATTTTTGCGAATCTGTTATACATCACTTAGGGTATGTTTTGTTGCAGGTTTCAGATGTCAAATCCACTAGACTCGGGCACCGAGTTTATTTTTGCAAGTCTGAAATACGTTACTTAAGGTTTGCTTTGTTGCACGTTTCAGACGACAAATGCACTAGAGGGCAATGTCTATATTTAACATATTATAAGTTTTGTTGCATGTTTCCGATGTCAAATACAGCAGAGGTTGCCGTTTTGTTTTTGCCAATCTGTAATACGTTACCTAGGGTATGTTTTGTTGTGCATTTCAGATGTCAAATCCACTTGAGGCCGCTGTGTATGTTTGTGTGAATCTCTAATAGGTTATTTAGGGTACTTTTTGTACGTTTATTCATTTTGTACATTCCTTTAAATGCATTAAAAGTTGTTAAATGCTAAAATGCTTATTACTAATATAGATTTTTTCATGACCACTATTTTTTTAAACTATAGTCAAACAATATTAAACAATATCAAGTTCAAAAAATGTATTTTGCACAATTTGACTTATTTTGAATAAATTCACAACCATAATATTAGGTTCTATATAATGTAGTATTAATGTGCGTAATTTAAATGCAATCTGAATGCACATCTGCCATGATGTCATTTTAATATTTTTTTCCAACTTTTGATCTCAGACATTTTTTTATTACAATTTTTCTATATACTACACTTGTATAATCTAGTAGAGAAGTATGCAATTTACAGATCCAGCCATTGAAATATCATGCAAACCTTACCTAAAATCATTCTAAAGCATTTATCACTTAACCCACAATAACTCCAAATGCATTCAAAATATATGCTTTAACTCTATTTGTGAACTTAGACTGGTTAAAATAATGTATGCTTTTACAATTCTGAGTGTGTAAAAGTGTTCAAATCAAACCCACCAATAGGACCAAAGAACATGACCATAATTTTTCAAAGACTTCAGCTTTAAATCAAAAGCTGAGCCGTGATATGCAGAACATAACATTAATCAGCTCCATTTAGAGGAAATAAACGGCTTAAATAGCATCAAGGGTGAGTCAGAGAGAGAGAAACAGACTCAAAGACGCAGATAAGATAACGGTTTACAGTGAGTGGATGGAGATTACCAGGAAAACATTTACTTCGGCAGTAATGATAAAACAACACACCATTCATCCCAGCAATCGTTCATTCCAGTTAGGGGTGATGCACCATATTTATGAAAAACTGACATTGCAATATATTGTTTTTCTGCAGTATATACAGTTGAAGTCAGAATTATTCGCCCGCCTGTGAATTTTCTTCATCTTCAAATATACCTCAAATGATGTTGAACAGATTCAGGAATTTTTTCACGGTATTTCCTATAATATTTTTTCTTCTGGAGAAAGTCTTATTTGTTTTATTTCGACTAGAATAAAAGCAGTTTTTAATAGTTTAAAATTTTAAGGTCAATATTATTAGACCCTTTAAGCAATATTAGTTTTGGATTGTCTACAGAATAAACCACTGTTCTACAATGATTGCCTAATTACCCTAATTAACCTAGTTAAGCCCTTAAATGTCACTTTAGGTTGAATACTAGTGTCTTGAGAAATATCTAGTCTAATATTATTTACTGTCATCATGGTAAAGATAAAAAAAAATTAGTTATTAGAAATGAGTTATTAAAACTATTAGGATTAGAAATGTGTTAAAAATCTCTCCAATAAACAGAAATTGGGGAAATATATAAGAAAATTAAGATTTAACAGGAGAGCTAATATTTCTGTTGTGATATGAACAGCTTCATGATAAGCTTTAAGCTATTTTATTCAGTAGCATTCGGTCAGGCATGTAATCATTAGCTATTGAAATGTGTTTTATATTTCATTAATGTTTATTTTGTGCTTTTACATTCCTAATCAAATATTTGCTTTACGTTGTAAATAAACTAAAAATAATCGCATATGAACGAGTGCATTTTTTATTATATACTATATATAGACAATGATCAGCATAAATGAGCACACCCCTTTACAAAATTAAGATTTTTAACCATTTCGCAGTGCATATAGACAATTTTTGGTGCATTTGAACAAAGCCGTTGAACAAAGCAGATGTAATCTTTCTTAAAATATAAGTTTGGTCAATGAACATCTTTAGATTTCAATTCAAATTGGTTACTGCAACAAACAAAATAGCAAATTCTATGTTTATATTAATTAAATAAATAATCAAATCTTATTTAATATTTTCCATGACATTAATTTATGGGTGCTAATTTATTTTAAGTTATTTTGTCAGATTGGTTCATCAGTTTTGGCTTCAGTACTGACTGATCTAATGTATATGCACAAATATAATATTGTAAAGCATCTTATTGCAAATAATCATGTAATATTGTTCGTTGTTGTGTGGAAGAAGAAGACAGGGTCGGCGATATAAGGTAAGTAATTGGTCTTTTTATTTTTAAATGTACACACACACAAGCTCTGGTGTCTGTGTGAGTGCTCTCTCCTCTCCCGGCTGCTCCTTCTCCTCTCCTTTAAGAAGGGTGTCTCTCCGGCACAATTACTAGAATAAACAGGTGTTATTTATTATTTCTGATTGGCCTGCTGACTAGCCGCCGGGCTCTGAGCATGCTCTCCCCTCTCATTGGGTGTTCGATCCTGCTTACCTCTCCACAAATCATTTTAAAGAGATCTGAAGGGGTGCTGAACACTGTATATAACTAATAACTAGGGTCAGGTGGAATCTGTGGACATTTTTTGCTATTTCTACACACAATTTTGTTAAAAATCTGCAGATTTATGCAGAATGATTTTGGGAGTATCATTACTAAAAACCTTAATATATGAAATAAAAAAATAATACCTTTTAAAGTTTACAATTATTTATTTATTTAATGTTTACAATGCAAAACTACAAATTAGATTCACTTTATTTGGTAAAATAAGCAAGTCTCTCATGTGATGCATCTACAAAAAGACAGAGAATATTACTTTACAAACTTTATTATAAATAAATCATATGAATATGTTCATATTAGTCAGTAATATTACTGAAATTAATTTAAAAACTGAATAAATATAAATGTACACACATTTGCACAAGTAAATTAACAATCAATGATGGGCTAAAAATTTGCAGAAATCTACGCGCTCAGATTCCATGTGGGCCTAGTTATAACTGATTGAATACGGGCAGCATGATGGCTCAGTGGTTAACACTGTGGCCTCACAACAAGAAAGTCGCTGGTTTGAGTCCCGGCTGGCTCAGTTCTGTGTGGAGTTTGCATGTTCTCCCTGTGTTGGCGTGGGTTTCCTCCGGGTGCTCCGGTTTCCCCCTCAGTCCAAACACATGAGCTATAGGGGAACTGATGAACTAAATTGGCCATAGTGTATGAGTGTGAATGAGTGTGTCCCAGTGCTGGGTTGCAGCTGGAAGGGCATCTACTATGTAAAACATATGCTGGAATAGTTGGCGGTTCATTTCGCTGTGGCGACCCCTAATAAATAAGGGATTAAGGCAAAGGAAAATGAATGAATTTACTTGAAAGGGGTATTATTTTGTGATCAGATCAGTTGTTTTTGCATCTATTAAAGCAATAATTAATGCAAGAGTATTAAAACATACAATGCAGCTCTAGTTCCAATATCAACAAAACACTCTCTTAACTATACGCGTCACCTGGTAGCTTTAAGGTGTTCAATTTGGATTATTTTTACTCCATTTCTTTGGCCAATCTATTTTTGTCACAGAGACAGCTGTGTAAAGCAACAGTTCACAATGACAGCCTGTGGTAACGTCAAACCCCAAAGCAATTATTCCCAAATATCAGTACAGTCAGATGGACTCTGCCAGGCGTTTACCACTTTTCCGATTCGCTGTGATTCCCGATCGAGCCCCTGGCAGCCCAAGCTGTTTACTATAGAAAATATAATTGCATCCACAGCGAATGAGGTGTGATCATAGTTTCCCGCCTTCCAGCCAAAACTCAATAAGCGGTTTATTGCAATTAATGGGCGAATGTGTTAACAAAACTGCAGTCTGACAAGCTCTGCGCTAATCCAGGAAATGATACATCCTCATTTATTTGTAATTACACTGTATTGCTTCCAGATGCAGTGCATTATGGGTCATCCGTCAGGGGTGACACCTTCACCTTTGGTTGCTTGGTGTTTTTTTTTTTTTTGGCACAACTGTCTGTGACATCACTAATCCTGACCGCAAGTGTCAATCAATGTCTTTCTGCAGCATCTGTGTGGGTCTGATTGCTAAGAGATGGAAACTCACAATTCAACATCAGGACGGAGAGAGTTATGAATGCTGAATCTAAAAATTTTTTGTAACTGCTCTACCTTAAAAAAAAATGTAACACCGATTTAAGATCAGGATGGAGAGTGTCATGCGTCTAAAATTAATTTGTCGAACAGACTTGCGTGATTATCATGTAATTGGTCTAAGATCTAGAATGCACTCAAAATTTATTTACTATTATTTAGGGATGCATGATATATTGGCAGTCATATCCTTATTGGTCGATAAATACTATTCTTAATGTTTTCGTTATTGGTCCGATGTCAAAATTAAACTGATATCTTTAAGCCGATGCTTTACGTAGTTGTACAGAACTGCCTGCCTCGCGCATGCGTAGGTCGAACTTGGTTAGACTTGTCTAGTGCACTATAATGGAGCACTCCTCACATTGTTTATCGCTTCAAAGTCTGTCCTTTCTTTATGTGGTATTGCTGTGCATTAATAACTCAGTAAGTAACTTTATTCCTCATCAGTGTAGATATGTTTGATTGAGTGTCACAAGTGGGACATTCACATAGACTCCATTGTAAAGAAAGCCCAGCAGAGACTGTACTTCCTTCGTCAGCTGAGGAAGTTCAACCTGCCACAGGAGCTGCTCGTACAGTTCTACTCAGCTGTCATCCAATCCATCCTCTGCACTTCAATCACCGTGTGGTTCAGCTCAGCTGCCAAAACCGACCTCCGTAGACTACAGCGAATAGTCCGGACTGCTGAACGAATCACTGGCACTACCCTTCCCACACTTTAAGAACTGTACTCTTCCAGAGTGAGTAAAAGGGCTCGTAAAATCACTCTGGACGCCTCACACCCAGCACACTACCTGTTCGAACTGTTACCGTCTGGTCGGCGCTACAGAGCACCAAGCATAAAAAACAAATAGACACAGGAAAAGTTTCTTTCCTCAGGCCATCTACATCATGAACAGTTAAATATTCCCCTACTGTGCAATAAACGTGCAATACTTTCTCATACGCACTTGTACACAGCACCTTATAACCTGTATATTTACAACATATCTGTACATACATTCAACATCCAGATCTTTTTGACTAACTGCATCTCTGTTTAATGTTTATTGCCTTTTCTTTTCTTGTATTTAATTTTGTGTTGTCACTCGTCACTTTATGTACACTGAAAGCTTCTGTTGCCAAAACAAATTCCTTGTGTGTGTGAAGCACACTTGGCAATAAAACTGATTCTGATTCTGATTCTGATTTTTTGTCATGATGTACAGCGTAAAGCAGCCCATACAGTCACATGTGCTATACGTTTAAAGGAGGAGTGTAAATATTGCAGTTATGACAGAGTTAAATGTGTTAAATGACAAAAAATCAATTGATCACGTTAAAATGACAGTTAATATGTATGTATTACACCTTTTTTCACACGTTTGCATTACTGAGAGCAGGAAGAGACAGACTGCACTGGTAAGCAGTATCTTCATAATATAGTTTTATTAAAATAAATGATCAATAAATTAATCTGTCTTGAAAGTCTTTACAAGTGAAGGCATTATCTACACACAATATGAATTCCCAATTAGAAAAATATTACAAACTATAAAATACTATTTATGAAAATACTTAAATAACAGACAAATCCAAATGCCCAATGCAAGCAGGCTGCGTTCAAGACCAGTTTAGCTTGATGACGTGTAATGTCTCAGACACCGCCTGTAGTCCCATTTAGCAACTTGATAGCCATCGTCTTGTGCTGTAACTGATGTGTTTTATGCCGCAGAGTAAAATGTGAAAGTATCTTGAGTTCACGTCAGCCACGAACCTCATTTACGAGATTTAACCGAAATCCCATTGAAAAAACCCATTGACTATGTGACGAGGTCCGGGGTTTTGCACACAGAATGATGTCATACTCATACTCTACTTCTGCTTTTGAATTTCATTATGGGATGTTGATCTTTCTTCCAACAACTTTAAACCATGAAAAGTCTAAAAAAAAGAGCCTTTTATTGTAGTTATTAATAGTCTGCTGTGCTATATTGTCTGGGTTGGTGTTGTATATTACGCTACAAGCACCTTGTAATAAACTGCAGCACACTTGCTGTTATTTTACACACTTATTTCTCTAGATAATATTTCTTATATTATTCCAAGCTAATAAAATGTCAGTAAAAGTCACTTTGTTAAACTGTAGAGTTGAATTTTCAACATTAAACGTGGACAGAGCAGAGATCAACATCCCATAATGCAATTCATCATCATAAATAAACCCAAACACTTCTACTTAAAATGTACTTACCGTGTTCATAATGTATTGCAGAACACTTGAGGTGCCCTTGAGGTTGGATATGGGTTGGATTAAGGACAGGTTTGGTTGGGTATGAGTAGATTTAAGGCTGAGTAAAGGTGTAATGGTCAACAGTGTAATTAAAGATGTCATTCCAGAAATTCATTACAGATATAATTACAAGCAGGTATTTAATCAAGCACAATTACATTGTAAAAACATGTACAGTGCTCAGCATATAAGAGTACACCCCTCACAAATCTATCTGTTAAATTCATATTTTTAATAGGAAGCTATACAATATTATATTTGTGCATATACATTAGATTAGGCAGTACTGAAGCCAATTCTGGAGCTTATCTAATAAAATAACTTATGATAATGGTGCAAAAACTAGCACAGCCAAATTTATATGTTATAGAAAAATATTAAATACACATAAAAAAGAGGAAAAATCTAAAAAAGCAAAAAATGTAAAAAAATAAAATAAAATTATAATAATAATTGTTGAAATTTTGTAGGTTGTAATTTATTTTTGCAATGTTTGCTTAAATTCTAAATATGTTTGGTGACTAAAATATTATTTTAATAAATATATCTGTTTAATAAAACTATTTTGTTTAAATGCACTAAAATACATTGCCTTTAATTAATTCAACCCAGGCTCATTCTGAAAACGTAGGCCCCTGGACGTTTCTGAGACCGCAAAATACATCCAGGGAGGTGTGTATTTTTGCAGTTTTTGTTTTTGCAAATCTGCGAGAGGCCACTGTGTGCGCTTTTTCAAATCTCAAATTTCGCTCGCGAGTGCCGTTCGTGCCCGCTGTTCTCGTGTAAACCCACCAGAGGCCGCTGTCGACTGACTGTCTGTCTGTCTGACCGAATGACTGAATGATTGACTGGGCGACCGGCCAATCGACTGACCCACCCTTCTCCTTCCCTAAACCCAACAAATTTTGTTAATTGACAAAACCCAACTTACGGTTTACAAAAGCCGTCCAGAAAAAGAAAAGCCCTCGTCTGATTTTTACCATGTTTTCAAATTTTACCACATTCTCACCCTGTTGTTCACTTGTTACTTTTATTTTCAGGATTCTGTTTTTGTCCTACCTGATTTCTGGAACCACTCTTCCTCAGACTCGAACCCCGTCGACGTGGTCTCAAGTCCGCCGACGTAACATGACAAGCTAACGGGACAAACTGATTGCGGCAGGAAAACCCTCCACACGGAGGTGAGCGGTCAGCTGGTAAGCGAAAAAAGGAACGCTGTCATTCCGCCCCGTATCGTTCGTTTAAAAAAATGAAATTAAGCCATACGTACCTCCAGCTACATTATTTGCGGTCTCCAGATACATCCACGGGACTACATTTGTAATACATACATTGTAATGAATGATTCATGTCAGTATAAGTACATATTAGTTAAGGCCACTCAATATAAAGTGGGACCCAAAAATGATCATGACAGGCATATTGCCACAACAATGCAACAGGCTGCAAAACAGCCAATGGCATCTTAGATTGTAAGTCAAGCAGTTTTGGACTGACATGAGAAGACGTTGACAGAATAGTGTTTTGAGTGTGAAGCAGCTGTCCTGTCAGTTTCTCTTTAAGCACCTTCATCTGTTCTTCCATGCTGCCAGCACAGATCCTGGATGTTTGTCCCTCTCCAAAAGTAAAGATGCTCATTAGCAGAGACTAAAGGTTACAGACGCACCTGATCAAAGCGTCTGAAAGTACACTGGAGATGATGAACAGCTGCTTCTGCTTTGATTATAGCAATAAAACTCTCTCTTGGAAATTACTGCAATAAATAGCCATAAATAAAGAGAACAGACTGTCAGCGATGGCTAAAATCAGTCTAATGACTCCCTGACTTACTGAACGCATATGCCATGATGGGACGTTAATAAGTACAAACTCCTATTATTAACTATTCCTATTATAACTAATCCTATTATAACTGGCTACTTACCTGTTAAAAATTGTTTGTTAATAGTGTGAGTTAAAGTAGTTATCAAATTAAGAGTTATCTGTTTTTACAAATAAATGTGTGTGTGCGTGTTAGGGCTGCATGATATTGGGATATTTTATTTTTCTGCGATACATATTGTGATATTGAGTATAAATTTCACCAGGTAAAACGAATGGCTCTATTTGGAAAGAGTTCAAATAAGATTAAATGGCTTTGTAGGAGAGTGCATCTGCATGAAATATAAGAAACCCATCACAGGCATTGATAAATACAAGCAAAGAGTCAAAATCAAATCAACCGTACTGTATGGTTGTCTGGGAGTCTCGCAGGATTCCGGCACAAATTGTACAATCAAATGTAAAATAACACTGTTAGCTAGTGTATCTTCATCATATAAGCGCATGCCTTGTTAAAAAATTTACCTTTTTTCTTGGTAGCACCAGTGCTCCTAACTTCAAAAATGTAGGCGCACCAGACAAAATATAGTCGATTAGAGACTTGCGTGTAAATCCAGCGTGGAAAGTGGATGCCTGTACCTGCATCGTGACATCTCTGAGTGTGCGGCATCAATTCATGAGAAAGACTTGGTTCAAACCAATCAGCGCGCTCTATTGTGTATGCGGCGCAACTTCATTAATATGCATGATAGCTTCAAGACTGTTTTACCTGTTACAGTGTTCAGACGACAGAGAGACGCCACGATGTGTTCCCAAAACAAGTGGAAGAATGAGAATTTGGAGACACGGGTCATCAGTGTTGTGTTTATAAATGTGCTGCAATGAAGGTTTTGTTTTCATTTTCTCGCTATGAGAGCGCAGCTGGACTCGCGTGTGGACTACAGTGCACGCGACAGAAATGCGTTTGTAAGGAGCATTTTTACCCGAGAGCTTTTCACATCTGGAAATGATGAAATCTGGATTTGCCGCTGGTCTCCTTTTAAAAAGACACGGCTCCAGTTTGTGTTGATTGTCCTGTCACTACAGATTTGGTAAGTGTGTGTGTGATCAGTGTTCTTTGTTTGTTCATTCAGATGACAAAGTTAGTTGGTATGGTCAGCAGTGCTCTTTCAGTGTTTAAAGACATACTATAGTCAAAATGATTTGAACTGTAACTAAGTTTACAGTATGTTAATATCACTACAATATTATAGACTGAAAGATCCGCTGTAAATGCTGCTCTCAGAGTGTAAACATGTTAACACAATCAAACTATTACCGTCCTGTAGGATGACACTACCTACTGAGTGCATCTAAGTTACGAAGAAATGTGGAGGATTTTGTTTTCTCCCATTCGCCATGCGGTATCAAACACTCCATTAAAACTCCACTCTCCAGCAGTTCCTCGCCTTCAATATCTCGTTTGTCATGGGGGACATGCAGGAAATGTTTCTGAATAAAAAGTGAAAGTGCCAAACTAGATTTAAAGTAGACAAATTAATAATTTAGCAAATAATTTGATTACTGATGTCCATGTAAACACGGTCACTGTCTTTCTCCTCTGCGTCTGTGTGTTTGTTTTGCCTCGCCTCTGAAAATCAACGCATGCCCAAGTGGAAACTCCCATTTTTATGCAAATCCTTCTCTCTTTCCCTTCCCCGACACACCCACCTAAACAGAGCTGGACATGCCCACTTTCCTGACTTTTTCCACACTAGAGGTGTGAAAACACCCTGCTGAGACTGGGGGATTTCGTGGCCCTTTAAGAGTTTATTCATATGCAAAAAAATAACAACCAAACTAAACTTAAAAAGCATGATTTAGGAAAATATTCTGTATATAAGAGTGTGTCTTATTTAATCTTACCATTTTCTAAGCCCAAAAAAAAAAAGGTTTAGCACACATTGACAATGATTTTGTTAATGTATGGACTTTTGGGAACAATAATTATTGTGAAAAGCGCTATACAAATAAACCTGAATTTACTAAAGACAACCACTAAACAGTAGACTGCTTCAGCTCTATTAATAGTTCACTCACTCACACACACACACACACACACAGTGGTTTCATCTTTTCTGTGCACTACAGTAGAGTGCACTTGGGCTGCTCTCATTATCAGGACGGCGTGGGGTTAAATGAGAGCTGATGGCTGGAGCGGGGGCCGCCGGGACCCTGTTTATCTGCTCTTTTGTGTCGGGGTCACGAGGCCTGATGGACGCTCACCCAGTTGGCAGTGAACCCTAGCTGTAATTTCCCAGCATCCTCCATTCAGACCAATAGAAAAGCCTATAAACGGCCGTTGGGGAGTCAAGCACTGCTCTGAATGCTGATGACTCCAACAAAAGCCCAGATTCATATAAGCAGATCTACAGATCTTTAGCTTGAGCAGTGCGTGCAGAGTGCCACTACGGCTTGATTTAGAAAGATTTGTGGATTATATTTAGCTGGCTCTTCTGGACGTGCTCACCACAGATGCATAATTCAAAACATTTTCTCAGTGCATAAAAATAAAGAAGATTAATTTGCTGATAGTCTGGCAAATTGTCATTAGTGTCGTCATTAATCATTAATCACATTTTTGCTTTGACCCGAGCGCTTTACTCCACAAACTGACCAATATCGGCTTTCCTGCCAGTCAAAGAAATCTGATCCTGGAACAAAATCTCTTGGAGCAGGTCAGTGCGTGCTGAAAATAAAGCGACTGCGAGGGTATTATTCACTTTTTTATAATCACATGAGCTGGGCATGCATTTATTAAAACAAATCCTGTTAAAGAGTTGGCACTGAAATGACTTTTATTTTTACTTTTTACTGCTGGACTTGTCTGTCGCCTGAAGTCAGGGCTCATATGGCATCTGGGCTGTTTAATGCAAGCCAGGCTTATTGGAAATACATGCCTCAGCCCACATTTTTGTGAAACGTGTTGCTCCAGATACATTTTGTTGCATGTACAATAGTAGCTGATGTCTACATTTTTGTAAATTTTAAATATGTTACTTAGGGTATATTTTGTTGTACATTTCAATGTCAAATCCACTAGAGGGTGCTGTTCATACTATAGTGAATCTGAAATATGTTACCTGGGGTATGTTTTATTGCATGATTCAGATGACGCTGTGTTTACTTTAAGAAACTGAAATATGTACTTAAGGTTTGCTTTGTTGCATGTTTAAGATGACAAATCCACAAGAGGGAGCTGTGTTTAATTTTGCGAATGTGTAATATGTTACTTAGGGTATGGTTTGTTGTAAATTTCAGATGACAAATGCACTAGAGGGTGCTTTTTTTTTTTTTTTTGGGAATCTGAAATACATTACTTAGGGCAGGGATGTCCAAACTCAGTCCTGGAGGGCCGGTGTCCTGGAGAGTTTAGCTCCAACCCCAAACACACCTGAAGCAGCTAATCAAGCTCTTAGTAGATATACTACAAACTTCCTGGCAGGTGTGTTGAAGCAAGTTGGAGCCAAACTCTCCAGGACACCTGCCCTCCAGGACCGAGTTTGGACACCCCTGACTTAGGGGATGTTTTGTTGTATATTTCAGATGACAAATCCACTAGAGGGTGCTGTGTATATTTTTGTGAATATGTAAAACGCTATTTAAGGTACTTATTGTAGTATGTTTCAGATGTAGAATGCATGAGAGAGCACTGTTTATCTTTGCAAATATGAAATACGTTAACTAGGGTATGTTTTGTTGCACATTTTAGATGTCAAATCCACTAGAGGGCGCTGTCTATATTTTTGCAAATCTGAAAAACATCACTTTAAGTATGTTTTGTTCAGCCCGGTCTCACAAACTAATTAAACTATGTTACATATTGTCCGAAAAGTGGCTAATTTATATACATTTTATATGACTTCATTCATTCATTTTCTTTTTGGCTTAGTCCTTTTGGCTTAGTCCTTGGGGTCGCCACAGCGGAATGAACCGCCAACTTATCCTGCATTTGTTTTATGCAGTGGATGCCCTTCCAGCTGTAACCAAACACTGGGAAACACCCACACTCATTCACACACATACTCATACACTACAGTCATTCTTCCTGCTCCTGTCATTACAGGTTTAAATTATAAACATGCGAAAGTTCATAAAAAAATCTAAAATTTTAAAGAAAAATCCTGCCACACTAAGTCAGCTTGGTAAATTTAGAGGTTTCAAAATTTGCCATTTAAATATGAGGAGCCTTGTCCCCAAACTGGATGAATTTAAAACCATAATTGCTCAAACTAAAGCTCATGTTATGGCAATATCTGAATCATGGCTAACCTCTGATATACCAGATTCATTTCTTTCAATAGAAAACTATTCATTGTACCGTAGAGACCGGACTGAGAAAATGGGTGGTGGAGTGGCAGTTTATGTAAACAAAAAATATCCGCATTCAATTACAAACATCTCAACTGACTCAGAATCATTACAATTAGTTGTCAATCTATCAAACCAGCTTTCAGTTACTATCATTGTCACATACAAGCCCCCAAATGTCAGTGAGAAGGCATACTTATGCAACTTGCTGACATGATAAAATGTGTTAAAAATAAGGAGCTTGTACTTCTTGGTGACATTAATATGAACTGGATTGACACCTCATCCAAATCTTTGAAAGCCATAGTTATAAAATTGGGTTTACATCAATTAATCAAGGCTCCAACTAGATTTGGCAAAACTCGTAATTCTATTTTGAAGCTTATATTTACAAACCAGCTAACTAAGTATGGTATATCTGGAGTAATCCACACCTCTGTTTCTGATCATTCACTCATATATGTCATAAGGAAAACTTTTAAACACCCAAAAACCCATAAAAATAATTGTACATCAAAAGTACCAAACTCAAAATTACCTCAGTTTAATGCTGAATTTGGAGATACTGATCATCGAGATGCAAAAAAAAAAAAAAAACATTTAATCTTATATAGTATTTCATATTGAAAAACATCCAACATGATGTCTATGAATAATGTTTAATAATGTTTATTATTACAGAAAACATGTTTATTTATTGTATTCCTCCACAATGAGTTTTGTCATATGCACTGATGTTGACCAAGAAGCTCGAGAAACAGGCAATGATTTTTCACATATAATCTGACACGTCATAACAGACAAAAATATAGTTTTGCTTTCTGAACCTGGTCAATAAAAAGCGGCCAAGAGCTTTGCAAAGACATTCTCATTAAAACTCTTGAAAACTAGAAACAAAACTTTCACTGTCAAACCAACTAATATGAAAATGAGAAACAGCAACAGCTCATTCTGCAGTGGCTGGAGTTCAGGAGTGTTTCGCAATTACACACTGAAGAGTTTAACCTTAAAACAAGCCATTAAATCCAACGAGATCAATCAACGGTTCAGCATTTCATATACAAGATCCATACAAGAAAACAGAACAAACTTAACAATAAGGTTAAAAATCCCAAAATACAACGTCTGTCAGCTTTTATTCACCCTTCATATATCTGTGTCCTTCTTTTGAAGAAAAATGAAGATAGTTGGAAACTGGTAGCCATTGACTTCCATAGTATTTTTTTCATATTTCCTACTATGGAAGTCAATGGTATCCAGTTTCAAACATTTTTCCAACTATTTACCTTTGTTTTCAATAGAAAAAAAAACTTATAAAGGTTTAGAACCACTTGATGGTAAATTAATGGTGAGTAAATTTCTATTTCTGGGTGAAACATGGCGATGTGTACATTTTTGCAAATCTGAAATATGTAATTTTTGTTGCATGTTTTAGATGTCAAATCCACTAGAGGGCGCTGTGTTTATTTTTGTGAATCTATTATACATCACGTAGGGTGTTTTGTTGCATGTTTCAAATGTCAAATCCACTAGAGGGCGCTGTGTTTATTTTTGTGAATCTGTTATACATCACTTAGGGTGTTTTGTTGCATGTTTTAGATGTCAAATCCACTAGAGGGCGCTGTGTTTATTTTTGCGAATCTATTATACATC
>CAIGQZ010031581.1:2316923-2330341 GCA_903798205.1 Danio tinwini | reverse complement strand
TATCTATCTATCTATCTATCTATCTATCTATCTATCTATCTATCTATGAGTCCATCCATCCATTCATCTATCTATCCATTCATTCATCCATCCATCCATCCATCCATCATCCATCAGTCTGTCCATTTATTATCCATACGTTCATCTCTCATCCATCCATTATTTGCTCCATCCATCTGTCCATCCATTCATCATCCATCCATCAGTGCATCTATTTGTCCATTTATTATCCATCCGTCCATCATCCATCCATCCTCCATTAGTTAATCTATCCATCATCTATCCAACCATCCATCTGTTCATCCCCGACCATCTGTCATCCATCCACCCATGAGATCATCCATCCATTATTTCATTCATCCATCTGTCCATTCATCAGTCCATCCACCTATCTGTCCATCCACCTATCTGTCCATCTGTAGGTCCATCCATCTGTCTGATCTAGTATAATCCAACCCATCCATTCATCCATCCGTCCATCCATTTATCAGTCCATCCATCCGTGTGTCCATCTGTCCGATCAAATATAATCACACCCCATCCATTCAATTATATTTAATTCAATTTAATCCATTGATTCATCTCATCTCAAACCATCCATCCATTACTACATCTATTTATTGTTCCATCCATCCATTCATCCATCTTTCTATCTCCACCCATCCATCATCCACCCATCCATTCATTACTTCATCTATTTATTGTTCTATCATTTCATTTGTTCGTCCATCCATCCGTTCATCCGTCCATTTGTCCATCCATCCTTCCATCCTTCAATTTAATTTAAAAGTCATCCTCTGTTCAGTTTGGAATAACACACAGTCTTGTTTGAACACTGTTTGGTGCTACTTCTGATGACTTGACCTTGTTGCCATGTCAGGTTTCAGAAGAACTTGTGTATCAGTTTGGAGTGTTTTGTATTGCATGAGTAATTTACACAAAGTGTGTGTGGGATATGAAGTCAATGTGCTCTCAGCAACCACATGTGTGTGTGATGTCACACACTCACGTTCCATCTGATATTGAAAATGTTGTTCAAGCAGTTTTGAGAGAAAACTATGATTTGAGCATGAAGTCATGACCCTCTGCTGTATAAGATGACATGCGGAGCTCCAGGCACACAAAATCCACCTTAACAAATGCCATCATTTCTGGAAACCCAATGCAAAAACACAAGCCAATGTGTAATTAGTTAGGAAAGAAGATAGCTGGGATTCTTAAGACGTCAACCCGTGTATGATCTCAGCTGATTCCACACAGGATAAATGATCAGTTGATGTGTTTTGAGACAAATTTGTGTCAACTACTAATCTAGAGCCACTTAAATGTGCTGCTGCCTTTACATCTGTCCTCACAGAAGATTGAATTACCATGATGGTGAAGTGGAAAAGTGACATACCTCCATCTCCAGCAGAAGAGTATCACACATGGGCATCTGAGCGATCTGATTATTGCAGGGAAATGCAAGGAATTAGGAAAAGCTAATACATGGACCTGCCTCAAACCACAGAAACCAGTTTGTTTCCTTAATCACTCTGTGAACATTCCTGAATGGAGACTTTTAGGGGAAATCGAGAGGTGGATTCACCAGGAGACAACTTCAAGGTTCAAGATTTTTTTTGTCTCTTTACTATATATTGAGTATTTAGTCAAAGTCCTTTTAAGGCAAGTAATTTTTCTGCCTCTCAGTCAGTATGCTCAGGCATTCTGTCTGAATGGGGAAACATCAAATTCTCCAAAACTGTTTGCCAAGCTCACGATTACAGTACATATTTGCAATCACCAATAACATTAAACATCAACTGTATCATAAGTTTAGTTTCTAAATGTTCAAAATAAAACAAAATCAGCATTTTTTCAGGTTGCCCGAGCTAATGCGCATGTGCACTCGAAAGAAACGAGATCATGACACAAACTTCATTTGGAATTTTATTTGAGAGGATTACGTGCTTATGATTGCTTGCTGCTGGTCCCGCATTATTCAACCTATGATTCACCAATCAGACGATTTCTAAGCCACTATAAATACCTTAGGTCCCATATCACAACCACCTTCGTTTTGAAGAATCCCCCCTTCCACCCCTACTCCTACTTTTCTAGATGGGAGGCACAGTGGCCCAGTGGTTAGCACAGTTGCCTCACAGCAAGAGCGTCATTGGTTTTTAGTCCTTACCAAGCCAGCTGACGTTTCTGTGCGGAGTTTACCCTTTCTCCCCGTGCTCACGTGGGTTTCCCCTGGGTTCCCCGGTTTCCTCCCACCGTCCAAGAACATGCAACTTAAGTTAATTGACTAATTCAAATCTGCATCATAGACATGCTCCTAGTAAGTAGTTATTTCTTAAGAGCAATCACTATCTGTTCATTAGCTACTACAGCAGGGGAGTTCTTGAGATCTACTTGAGCTCAAACTCCCCTCTTGCCTTGCAAACGGGAGGGAGCCCCAGGCTCAAGAATCTTATGAGCTCAGGGCTCTCTTCTGGAACAGCATGCCAAACAAGCTTTATAATCAATCATCAGCTAGGTGTAAACTCTTGAAATGGCCATTCTACACATGATCATTTTCTGAATAATGGTCATCAGATCGTGCTGCTCTTCTGAAGTAATCCACAACTTCTTCTCAATGGCGAATCTCCTCCAGGAATGACAGAGACTCTTTGTTTACTAGTTTGTGGGCGTTTGAGTAGTTGCTGCTGTCATGTGATATGTGTTTGACAGGACGGACTGTACCTTGTGTTTGTTTCATACAGATTACAAAACCAAAAGACGTTTGTTTTCAAGTGCACTTCGTTTATTTAAAAGTAGACATTTTAAGCTTTATGTGGATATATTTATTATGTCTGTGAAGCAAGTATTCACTGAGATTCTAGTGCGTTTGTTGACCACAAACTGTCGTAAAGCTTCCCCTGGAGATACGTCAGTCTATAGCGATTGATGATTGGCTCATGTACTAGTAGACGAGGCTTACTAGTAGGCAATCATAAGCAAAAAGACCCCTAGTCTATAAGGTGTTTTATGGAATAGCCCATCTTAAACTGACCAGCTATATGTTTTCGTTCCCTTATTTAATCATTTGTTTGGCACATGTACTCGTGTGCCATTGAAAAAAACGCCATCTTTACCAGACTCGGGCAAACTCAGCCTCTCTTTCCACTCCGCCCCGAAACCCCAGATGGCCCTCTTTGGCCGAAGGTATTCGGCGGGCTGAAAAAGGCTGGCCGCTGGCCTTGAGGAAGCCCTGCTTTGACCCGATCAGACCCCGGAATTGACAGTGGAAACACGACTGGCCCTGGCTCGCCCTGGCACTCTTGCTTTAGGCGTAATAGTGGAAACATGGCTCTTGGCGTCCTGTACAGGCAGGTCACAATCCTTTCTGTTTTTAAATCTAGTCTTAAAACCCATACTTAAAACCCAAAACCCATATTTACTCTTTGGCTTTTAATACAATCTGAGAGTGGTATGTCTGCTGTATGTGTCCTTTGTTTTAGATGGTGTATCTGTGTACAGCACTTTGGTAAACACTTGTTTTTAAAAAGCGCTTTATAAATGAACTTTGACTTGACTTTATTTGGGTGGCGACCTGCTGCAAATGCAGGTCTGTGTATGTTTACAGCACAGAGAATACAACCGGCCTACAGCTCTACTGGTGCTGCTATAGGCTGTCGCTTAAGAAAGTCGCTCTTCATTTGCATAAAGTTGAAGGATTCTCAACTTTGTTATGTAACTCGACACGCCCACCTGATCACCAATGGTCACTGTCGTTTGAGTAAAGGAAGGTCGCTGGAAATCACTTACACTCCATTGAAATGAACCATCACTTGTTGCTTTGCCAGTGCGAGTCGCTCGTTGTATGATTGAGGCATTAGACTACAAAAACCTTGTAATAAACTGCAGCACTGACTCATTTCTCTAGATATTATTTCTTATACATTGTTATTTCAAACAACTAATGTCAATAAAAGTCACTTTGTTAAACTGTAGAGTTGAATTTTCAGCATAAAAAGTGGACAGATCAGAGATCAACATCCTATAATGCAATTCACAACTGTAAATAAATTGTAAATATGGAAACTGTTAATTAATAGATATTTTTAGATTGTAGAAACAAGACAAAGTACCAAGTAAGAAAACCATTTATTATTGCAGTGTAGAAGGTTTTCTTGATTCCCGGCCCATGCCTTCATAGCGTGCAGGTTGTGTTGAGGAAGGGGAAATGTGTGTTGACCTAAGGGAGTCAGTGAGATGAGGTATGGTTCCAGATCCACTGTAAACACTCTTATAAGGAGCAGCTCCTCCCGTGGCCTGCAGAGATAAGAGAGAAACAGCAGCGAGCACTTGATCAGAAAGATTACAGAGCTGAGAACTTAAACATTCTCCCTTTGAATGGACAATTAGCTGAGAGATCATCCATCAGCTGGCACCTACACACGCACAACACAGACCTTCTGGATGAGTGTGTTTTGGGAAAATGTCAAGTTTTATGGCTGAAGCGAAGATGGGAATTCTAAGATGTCATTCTCGGTGAATGCAGAATAGTGTAGCAATGCTTAAAGCAAGAGTTCAGCCAAAATTCTGCCACCATTTATTGATACCTCACTTGTTTTAGTTTCTCTTTGAAGAATGTTGGAAACTGGTCGCCACATTGACTTCCATACAGAATATCTTTTCCAACTACACTGCAAAAAAAAAAAAAAAAAAAGCCTTTCTTACTTGGTTTTTGTCTTGTTTCTAGATTAAATGTCTAAAAATGTGTAATTCAAGAAGCATTTTCTGGACAAGCAAAAAAAAATGTCTTGTTTTAAGAAAAAATTCAATTCATCTTTATTTCTATAGCGCTTTTACAATGTGCATTGTGTCAAAGCAGCTTCACATAGAAGATTATAGTGAATTGAAAGTGTCAGTTCAGTTTTTAGAGTTTAAGTTCAGTTCAGTTCAGTGTGGTTTAATATTCACTGCTGAGAGTCCAAACACCAAAGAGTAATCTATCGATGCGCAGCTCTACAAGTCCTGAACCATGCAAGCCAGTGGTGACAGCGATGAGGGGAAAAAAGTCACCTATTGGCTAAAGTGAAGGATAAAAACCTCGAGAGAAACCAGGCTCAGTTGGGCACGACCATTTCTCCTATGGCCAAAAGTCTTGTGCAGAGCTGCAGTCTAGGCGCTGGAGAAAGCTGGACATCAGTGAAGACTCGGCGGTCCCTGGAGGTCACAGGAGTCAGAGGCATACTCTCCACTCCTCCATGACCACCACAGCTGCTACTCAGGAAATGGCCTGATCCAGGAATGTGGAACCTTGGAATCATCTCTTCACAGGTCTTGGATTGCATCAGGGGTGCTGCATAATCTCTGGGGGTCTTGGGATGAGTATCCCCAGGTGGAAATAGAGAATAAAGAAAATAATTAGCATAGCTGCTGTTCATAGCGTATATAAACGAGATGCGTGGAGCACATTCATGCATCATACCGCTAAGTGATGCACTGAGTGTATGCTTTACTAAAAAGATAGGTATTTAATCTAGTGTTGAACTGTGAGAGTGTGTCTGAGCCTCGGACATTATCAGGAAGGCTATTCCAGAGTTTAGGAGCCATATACGAGAAGGCTTGACCTCTTTTAGTAGACTTTGCTATTCTAGGTACTACCAGAAGCCCTGAGTTTTGAGATCTTAAAGAGCGGGTTGGATTGAAGCAAGACAGGAGGTTGGTTAAATAAACAGGAGCTAGATTATTTAAAGCTTTATAGGTAAGAAGTAACTTAACAGGCAGCCAGGGTAAAGAGGATAAAATTGGGGTGATATGATCATGATTTTTTGACCTGGTAAGAACTCTGGCAGCTGCATTGTGTACTAGCTGAAGTTTGTTAATAGAGGATGCTGGGCAACCAGCGGAAAGAGCGTTAAAGTAATCCAGCCTAGAAGTCATAAAAGCATGAACTAGCTTTTCTGCATCTGATGTGGATAGCATACTTCGTAATTTAGCAATATTTCTCAGATGAAAGAAGGCAGTTTTTGTGACATAAGATATATGATTTTCAAAAGTTAAATTGCTGTCTAATATAACACACCGATCTTTTATAGTAGAGCTAACGCTAACTTTGTATCCCTCTAATAATGTGTTAACATTTACCAATGCTGTAAGCAAAATAATCTCCAAATGAATTATTATATCAGGATTATTTATCGTACTCCATTGGCAGATTATTTATTATTTAGATTATTTTACTGTGTTTGCACTGGGTCAGTCCCGCTTGTAACCAAGGAGATACACAGACTAGGGGTGTCCAAATTAAATCACGTGATCGGAAATTGGGCCCAATCCGTAATAAAACAGTAGTGTCATAGATAAGCATTTATATAGATGTGAATGTATTCACTATACCCGGATGAGCTTGTGTTATTATTGTCAGCATTTGTTATCTGGGAATAACACATCTTGGAATGTTGTGACTGACCAATCGGAATCAAGTATTCCAGACAACCGTGTAATAATCTGTGACAACATGCACCTGGATCTACTTAATAAACCTTACATAAAGCACGTCAGGTTTATCCACATGTTGTATAAGACCTTATTTTGCTTATGCTTATGTGTGTCATATTGCGAAAAGAGACTTTTAGGAGTGCACATAGATGTCAAACACACTTTTGATATTCCCAGCAAAAACTCTCCAAGTTCTTCACGTGAAAAATCAGTCTAAAAGTCTTCCTCAAACACCTCTATTGAACACTAAGTTGACTTGATGTCACAATATTGCCAATTTAAATAACAGCAAAGAGGCGGAGCCTGGTTGAGTTGCGTTTGTAGTGTAGTTTTGAGCCAGAGTATATGAAGCACAAGCTGTAGAGATCATGCCCTTTTTTGGAAGGGGGCGGAAATGGAAGTTCATTTGCATTTAAAGAGAGACACAACATGTTATTTATTTCCACCCAAAAAGCATTAACTTTTGTTTCAAGGAGACACCCAATGATTATATCATTGCATCTAATAAAACAACATAATCTGTAAAATTAGTGACCTGCTATAATGTCAAATGATTGCACTTTTGGTAATAATGCTGCACATCTGGGCGCCGTGATCAAGACTATAAACATAGATGTTGCTGAACAGCATTTGACAGACAGCTACAAGAGTGCACGTTTGGTAAACTTGACCCGAACTTTAGCTTCAATGAGGAAGACAGAGGCTTGCTTTGACATACCTGAACCTCTGTTTGCTCTGCTGGTTTTGCCCAAGAGAAGCGTCCCGGGGCCAGGATTTTTAGCGTAATAGCATAATATGGTGTGGTTTTTCAGCTCATGACATCATCCGTGTGCCACGCTGAGCTGTTTAAAGAATCAATCAAACTGTCTGTCCTCAACAATTACTCTGAGGTGCAAGAAAGCAGACTAAACATGTCTTTCTTTTGCCACTCAAGTCATGAGCAGTGAAAGTTACTTTTAAAAGTAATATATTGCAATATGGTGTTGCTTATTTTAGTTAGTAATAAAGTAACTAATGAGATTTATTTTATTATTATTATTATTATTACTATTATTATTATATATTTATGCTTTTTAATTGCATTGTGGGACCTTAAGTTTTACGCCAACAACTTTTGATTTTTGAAAAGTTGTAAGAAAGTGACTTTTCTAACCATTTGTAACAGTCCGCAGTGCTATAGTGTTTGGGTTGCTGTTGTATATTACGCTTCAGAAACCCTGAATCAAACTGCAGCACATTTACTTTTATTTACAGACTTCTTTCTTTAGATATTATTTCTTATACATTATATTGTTTACAAAAATGTCAATAAAACTCACTTTGTTAAACTGTAGAGTTGAATTATCAACATCAAAAATGGACAGAGCAGAGATCAACATCCCATAATGCAATTCATAAATGTAAACAAACAGCACAAAATATGAAACCTGTTAATTAATGCATAGTTTTTACAATGTTACTTTGGTAACAGTAAATGTATAAATATAATATAGTATAAATATAAAAAAACATATAAATAGACATTCCCCCCCAACCCCGAGTACTTGAGTACAGGAGCGAGTGATTTAATCTGTGTTCTAAATAAAAGCAACGACACGCGATAGAGGGAATATTCTCCATATTAAAAGGAGTTTTGGTTTTAACCAACACCTGGAATTGATATATTAGAAACGACTTCAATTTCTCACAGCTGAACAACAGAAACCTATGACAGTGATCACCTCAGGTAAACCTCATGTGCTTTATTCAGTGCTAAATGCTAACAATGTGAGTCTGAATGCCATTTTACAGGACATTTATTGCCATTTACTGAAAGCAGCAGCAGATAGTTCACCTCAGATCTGGAGAATACAATAAACCGTTTGAGATTGAACTTTAGATCTAAACACATATGAGTGATTCAGCATCTACATTTAATGATGTTAAAGAGGGTTAACATGTATTAAATAGATCATAAACCTTAGCGTTTGGTGAGTGAGTGCATATTCTGTGTTTCTGAATGGCTGTATTTACATTTCTGTCATGTTTCGTCTGGTGCAAACAGCCAAATTGCTCATCACTGCGTATCTCGTCATGAAGCGTGTTGCTGCTCACCTAATGTTTACACTCGTAATATTTATATCATTTGCAAATTAATAACCTCATGTGGAACTGAATCTGTCTCATATCGATGTCTGATACTGTCCACCAGAGGTTGCATTTTGGGTCACAGACGCATGCTTTCAGAGTCTTTCTGAATGAATGAATGAAATACGCTGTTTTCCAACAAGGCAACCCGGAGTGCTGAATTATAATTGGCTAAACTGGCATTATGCAGGTTAAATTGACCTAAACAAAGAAAACCATTTTCAAAGCAGTAAACAAGTATGTTCACTTGGGATGTTTCTTAAATATCTGCACACATATTTTGGTGTTTTTATACTTTAGAAGAGTCCAAAACTTACATACAGCACCTTTAAGCTTTTAAATTGCACTTTAAACTGAACAACTAATACCTTGTACACTGCAAAAAGATTTTCTTAGATTTTCTTGCTTTGCTTTTCTTGTTATTAATTAACATTTTTACAAATGCAAATAATGCAATATGCAAATAATCCAAATTTCTGTCATCATGGCCAAAAAAAAAAAGAAATTTGTTAAAAAAAGCATTGTTTTAAAATCCTCTCTTCATTAGCCTAAAAAAGAATAAAAATCACACAGGATGGCTTATAGTTGTGTAATTGTAGTTTATGCTGCAACTTAAAAAAAAACAATTGTTTTAAATCTGAATATCTAAAATTCATAAAATCAAGAATCATTTTCTAGATGAGCAAAAGATAAGAAAAGCATTTTTGCAGTGTACAGGAATGGTAGAAAAACTCTTTTATTTGCAATCCAATTAGTTCCCCTGTGCATGCACTTTAAATCCACTTGTGCGTTTTTGAACTCGATTGGATTTCTGCAGTAAATGCTTGCACAATCCCCATGCACAAACCACTTGAAATCTGCAGCAGGCTTTGAGATGCCATTTTCAATAGTTTGTGGGCTTGATGTGCTATCAGATGAGACATTCAGAGACTTCAGTGTGACAAATGTGAATGAGTGTGTTTTTCTCCCTGGGGAAGCCCTGAACTGAGAGGCCTGGGGTTATGGATGGGATGAACTGCTCCATTGAAGAAGGAAGAATGCGGCTGTGTGACATATATTAGTGCTTGGTAATTATCCATTGAGATGCATGAATAAATCTAGACTGGGCTCTGTCAGAAAAAGCTGGCAGAAAAGCCTACTGTGAGTAAATGTTTTGCCACAGGAGAATAATTGACAATGAAGAGTTCATCATGTCCATTGTTATTGCTGGCATTTTTATGCAGGCTTCTTTATACCTTTGTGCTGGTATTTATTGTTGTTGATTAATACAGTCACATTAGTAAATGATTAAGAGTTTATTTATTCCTTATACTTTTTTTCAATTTGTATTTATTTTTTTGTTGATAAAAATACCTTACAGTTACATTTCTTCTTATAGACTGTGTGTGGTGAAGGAAACATCATGGTTTGGGGTTCCATTCAGTATGGGGGTGTGCGAGAGATTTGCAGAGTGGATGATCAACATCAACAGCCTGAGGTATCAAGACATTTGTGCTGCCCATTACATTACAAACCACAGGAGAGGGCAGATTCTTCAGCAGGATAGCGCTCCTTCTCATACTTCAGCCTCCACATCAAAGCTCCTGAAAGCAAAGTAGGTCAAGGTGCTCCAGGATTGGCCAGCCCAGTCACCAGACATGAACATTTTTGAGTATGTCTGGGATAAGATGGAGGAGGCATTGAAGATTAATCCAAAGACTCTTGATGAACTCTGGGAGTCCTGCTAGAACGCTTTCTTTGCCATTCCAGATGACTTTATTAATGCGTGATTTGAGTCATTCAGAGATGTCTGGATGCAGTCCTCCAAGCTCATGATGGAGTCAGACACAATATTCATTCTGTTTCCACTGCAGCATGACTTTATATTCTATACTGGACATTATTGAAGGTTCAGTGATGAGACTTTAGTCTAAGCAGAGTCAGACCTTACTGTCCTAATGAAATCATTCAACATCAAGACATGATCATATTTTATTGTGCTCAAATAAGCCTCATCTAGAGGCCTTTACCTTTCATATAAACCACTTCTGATAACAAATGATCAACTAGAAGTCAACTTATTATTTGCTGTTACTAAGACTTGGATAGGCCACAAGACTTTTGACAAGACAAGACTTCTGTCAATTTTTATTTATTTATTTATTTTTTGATTTAAAAAGTCACATTGATTGATTACAATCACTTTAGTATATGATTAAGACTTTGTTTATTCCTTTTATTTACATACATTTTAATTTATTTGTTTAAAGTTCTTTTATAGTAATTTTATTATATAATTAAATATTTCTTTCTTTTTTATACGTCTTTCATTTTTTTTTGTTGATAGGTAGCTTTACAATCTTTTTTAGTATATGATTAAACATTTATTTCTTCCTTATTCTTCTGTCAAATTACTTTGTTGATTAAAAAATACCTTTACAGTCACTTTAGTATATTATTAAGACTTTATTCCTTATACTTCAATTTGTATTCATTGTTTTGTTGATACAATTACAATCACTTTAGTCATTTTTCCTTATACTTCTGTCAAATTTTATTTATTTATTTTTATTTATTGCAAATAAAGTGCAATTTTTTTTGTCATAGGCTTTGTGGTTTAAAGACAATAAAGGGCTTTTCAAATGTAATTAAATGTAATTTAAATAAATGAAGTGTTTCATTTTAACATCATATTGGGAACACTTTAAAATAATCCAAATTTACTGACATAAAGAATTTATTCATAAAAAATAAAGTAGTTCATTGTTAGTTCTTGTTAACTCAGTACATTAATGTTAACAAGCAGAAGTTTGTATTTTAATAATGCATTAGTAGATGCTTTCCAGTATGCATTAACTAATGGACCATTAATTTAAAGTGTTACCATAATATCAATTAAGTTGAATTCATTTGTTTATTAATATTTGTTTTTTAGTTAACCCAGTTTAGTCTTTAACTCATGACTGTAGTTTGTGATGAAAACGTTGTTTATGTAAGCAGTTCAATGTGGCATCATGAATAAGATGTTTGTTTTCTTGCAGCATGCTCTTGTGCTTACATTCCAGCAAAGACTTTGGTCTAGAGATTACACAAATCATTTATGACGGGTGTAAATATCCACGGTTTGTGCATTTCCCCGAAAACTGGAGCGAATGCCAAAATCACATCGTGTTCATGGTGCTGGTGTTTGAAGTTCTGACCCACAACACTGTAAACATGATGGAGAGACTCCCGTTCAGTGGGAAAGTAGAGCTGAAGATGCTTTTCTTAGAAAACAACAGGGTTTTATACTTCAGACGGAGAGAGCTGATCAAAAATTATCCTTATAGTCGAACAAGAAAACTATAGACTCGACAATAAAGACTGCACGGGATAAAATACTGCTATTTAAATTGTAAAAGTTGAATTAAATTAACTTTTTGACACTCCAATTGTATTATAATTGTTTGTGTAAAAATCTACTTATTATAAGATAAATCTACTCAATTCTTGTTTTTTGGCACAAATACATTTGTTCAATCCACTTAAAAATTTGTAAGTTAACTTAATTAATTTGTGTTATACCACAACATGAAGGTATTGTGTGGAAGCCAACATTTTTTACAGTCTAGTAGACTTTAAATAAATAATATTTAGGCCTAATTATTCATTAATTTATTATTCATGTACAATATTTAAAATGAAAAAGTAAAATATAATCAACAAAGACAATGTAAATGAAAACATAATGAAAAGCTTATTTATTGGCTGTCTTAGTCCTATCACTTTAAAATAACAAACACTGTACATCTCTACATATTTAGCCTAAAACACTGCTTTATTTTATTTTATTTATTTATTTATTTATGTTTGTACTTTCATTTTAGTTGTCTTAATTCTTTAGTTTTAATTTCCAAAATGAATCCTCATTGCCCTTAACAAATTTACAATAATAATAAAGCTTGTAAAGTTTTTAATGATTGCCTTGTTTCATTAATTCATCTTCATTTACAAGTAGCAGGGTATTTACAGCTGTATATTTCTGCTTGCGTCCCGTCCCTCTGTACCCCCTGGCGGTATTGTCGCAAGCTGCTGTTATACCTAAAAGCATTTGACTAGTCCCGCAGCGGCGTCTCACACGGCCGTAGTTGTCATTTTGAGCTATCACTCAATGTATATCAAAATTGCATTAGTCAAGCTGACTTAAAATATTACGTTACATACTGTATTGTATAACTACAGAGATTTAGTTCCAACTTGATTAACTGCTTTAAATTAGTCATTTTACAGCGATACAGTATAATGATGATAATATGAAGTTATGAAAGATGTTTGTTGTAAAGCTGAGATGTTTTAAGGAAAGAATAAAGATTAAATGATAATATAAATGTTTTCTGCCATAAGTTATTCTATGAAATGTCCTTCTCTAAATCATGCTTAATGCATGACAGTCAAAATAAAAATCAGAATAAACTGGACATATTTTATTGCACAGGGATAGATTAAAGCTGTCCAACAATTGTTCTGAAAATCCCTTTTCATCTTTCATCCATATATTATTATATTATATTATATTATATTATTTAGGAGTCCACTGGTTCTTCATTTAAAATTAGTTAATTTTTTTTAATTTTACAAGATTTAAATGTATTTTCACACCATTTTTTTTTATAAAAACATCACATAATTTTAATCATTTTAGACAATAATAAAAAAATCCCTGCAAAATTATGTATATTTATTATGTTATATTATTATTTTTTATATTATTATAATTTTAGAATTCCCATCCATCCGTCTATGTATTTATTTATCCATTTATTTATTTATTTATTTATTTATTTATTTATTTATTTATT
>CAIGQZ010031581.1:2295110-2305342 GCA_903798205.1 Danio tinwini | reverse complement strand
TTAAGCGATTAGTTAACTTAAAGTGAACAATCTCATTGGTTTTAAAGTGATTAAGTGACTTAAGTTGAATAATATCATTGCATTTTAAGCGATTAGTTGACTTAATATGAATAACCTTATTGGTTTTAAAGCGATTAGTTGACTTGGTGAATAATCTCATTGCTTTTTAAGTGATTAGTTGACTGAAAGTGAATGATCTCATTGCTTTAAAAAGCGATTAGTTGACTTAAATTAATATCTTTGCTTTTCAAATGATTAGTTGACAAGTCTTAAAGTGGATATTCTCAGTGGTTTTTAAGCGATTAGTTGACTTAGGTTGAGTAATATCATTGCTTTTAAAGCGATTAGTCAACCTAAAGTGAATAATCCCATAGCCTTTTAAGCGATTAGTTGATTTAAATTGAATATTCTTATTGTTTTTAAGCAATTACTTGATTTAAGTTGAGTAATATCCTTGCTTTTTAAGTGATTAGTTGACTTAATGATTAATCACATTGCTTTTTAAGCGATTAGTTGACTTAAAGTGAGTAATACCATGGCTTTTTAAGCAATTTGTCGACTTAATATCATTGCTTTTTAAACGATTTGTTGACTTTACATTAAAAAGTGAGTAAACCCGTTGCTTTAAAATTGATTAATTGACAAAGTGAGTAAGCTCATTGCTTTTAAAACGATTAGTTGACTTTACTTTAAAAGCAACACCAATTGGTTTTAAAGTTGACTTTACTTTAAGAACTATGCAAAAATATAGTTAACTCAACTTAACAGTTCTAAGTTTTAGCAGGTTTACTCATTTTTTTAGTATAATGAGAATGTCGGTCTAAATACCTGTAGTTACTTGTTACTTGTTACTTTAAGCTGCTTCGACACAATCTACATTGTAAACACGCTATAGAAATAAAGATGAATTGAATTGAACAGTATTTGAATTAGAGCATCAAAATAAGGTATAACACTAATTTCAGAGTCAGTAGAGCAGCAGAGATTTAAAATGACAGTGATAATATGTTTTGCTTGTCTAGAAATTCAGTGTAAGCTAACAGTGCACTAATACTCTAAAAATTAGTTGAAATACCCGTAGTTACTGTACATAAAGTCAACATAATGTGCAATGGGAGCACTGAAATAAAGTTTTTTATAGTGAGTAGAGCTGCGGAGAGCAAAGATAACATGATTGTAAAAGTCTGAAAAGCTTGGTGTGTGAAAACCACTTGGATGTGCACGTCAGGACACTTTATGAGTCTGAAGCAGACAGGGATCAGCACTTCTCCCGACGCTGCTGTATTGTTGTCCACAACTGTTTAGACAACACTAAAAATTCTCAGATGTTTTTTTTTTCCCGCACTGCGTTCTTGGTTGACGATCAGATTTTGGATTACGAGGACGTGTTTCATGATCACTGCGCTGTGAGTTTTGCAACAAGGCAGAGTACACACTGCAACATGAAATATGAGAAATAAATACATATTCTGTATGAGAAGATACTGGCTAGAAACAAGTCAGATTATCTGACTGTGTTGTAAGATAATTATAATTGGTAAAATTTCTGGAAATATGACAACTTATCTAGGCTTTATCCTGATGAAATCCTTATGCTTTACCCTTAAAACAAGCAAAATAATCTGCCAATGGAGCAAGCAAAGCAATGTTATGTCAAATGGAAAAACTACATTATTTTGCTCACCCCATTGGCAGATTATTCTGCTTGTTGTAAGGAAAAACTCTTTATTTTAGCATATTTTTTCTGAAAACAACACAATATTTTTAGCTTGTCTAGAAAATGCTTCTTGATTTAAGGAGTTTTAGATATTTGGACTAGAAACAAGACGGAAACTCTAAGAAATAAAAGCATTATTTGCAGTCTTTAATGTTTTAAAATAAAAGTTAAACACTGTATTTAGTCTAATCATCTTAAAACTAGCTTGTTAATTGCTTTTTAAACTGTATGCTTTTTATATTTTATGTAAAAAAAGGTCTTAACGAATTATTAAACAGGAGAATTCCCCTTTATTTAAGAAACATCATTATATATTTAAAATGAGCCAAACATTTAAACTTAACGCAAGATTAAATTATGTTCATGCATATTAGGCGACGCAGTGGCGCAGTAGGTAGTGCTGTCGCCTCACAGCAATAAGGCTGCTGGTTTGAGCCTCGGCTGGGTCAGTTGGTGTTTCTGTGTGGAGTTTGCATGTTCTCCCTGCGTTTCCTCCGGGTGCTCCGGTTTCCCCCACAGTCCAAAGACATGCAGTACAGGTGAATTGGGTAGGCTAAATTGTCCATAGGGTATGAGTGTGAAAGAGTGTATGTGGATGTTTCCCAGAGATGGGTTGCGGCTGGAAAGGCATCCGCTGCATAAAAACGTGCTGGATAAGATGGCAGTTCATTCTGATGTGGCGACCCCAGATTAATAAACGGACTAAGCCGAAAAGAAAATGAATGAATGAATGAATAAATGAATAATGCATATTGTCCATGAAAATGAATGCACTTGACAGTAGTTACAATGCAAAAATTAATTATTTATTTCTTCTCAAAGTATACTGAAGCTGAATTCATCAAAATATAAAGATTAATTGTAAGTGTGATTGAGCATTTTGTCTAATGGGCAAACTTAAAACAAGTTATTACAGCTAAAATAAAGATTCAAAACCTCAACGCTGGTCTTAAATTTAGTCTTTGCAATGCAAAAAATAAAAGATTTCTTGTCTTGTTTTCAGTCCAAATGTCTAAAACCTCATAAATCAAGAAGCATTTTCTAGACAAGCTAAACATGTTGCCTTGTTTTCAGAAATAATGTGTTCAAATTAAGTGAGTTTTTTCCTTAAAACAAGCAGAATAATCTTGTGTTTCCTTTTGACATATGATTATTTCACTTACCCCATTGGCAGATTATTTAGCTTGCTTTAAGGAAAAACTCACTTAGTTTTGGCATATTATTTCTGAAAACAACACAACATGTTTAGCTTGTCTAGAAAAAGCTCGTAGAATTAAGGATTTTTAGATATTTGGACTAGAGACAAAAAAATCTAAGAAAGAAAAGCATTTGCAATGTAGTAATGTTTTAAAAATAAGTATTATTACACTTATTCCAAACACTGTATTTAGTCTAATCATCTTAAAACTAGCTTGTTAATTGCTTTTTAAACTCTATGCTTTTCTCATTTTGTGTAAAAAGAACTTGAATTATTAAACAGGAGAATTCCTCTTCATTTAAGAAACATCATTATATATTCTGTCCTGAAATGAGCCAAAGCATTTCAACTTAACACACGATTATTGCATGAATTAAATCACGATCACATACTCATGCTTATTGTCCATGAAAATGAATGCACTTGACAGTAGTTACAATGCAAAAATTAATTATTTGTTGCTTCTCAAAATATACAGAAGCTTAATTCAACAAAATAAAACTGTGTATTTTGTGGCTAAAGAACAAGGATATATGATTGATTGAGCATTTTTTAATCTGCAAACTTAAACAAGCTAAAATAAAGACTTAAAACTACAACGCTGGTCTGAAAAGCATGTCTCTATTACATTTGCAGTTAAAATATCTAACTTTAAGCTTTACCAACTATAAGAAAAGCAGATAAACAATCTTAAATCAGCCACAATAGTCTTACACAGTCTGATTCTGCATACTATTTTATATTTAAAGCAGGATCCATATGATTATTTGGCTATAAATAAGATTGTTACTAAGATTGCAAATATTTTTTGTCGCTAAATGGCAAATATATAAGTGTGACTGAGCATTTTGTCTAATGGGCAAACTTAAAACAAGTTATTACAGCTAAAATAAAGATTCAAAACCTCAACGCTGGTCTTAAATACATTTAAAACAAGTATTACAGCTAAATTTACTCTCTACAATGCAAAAAAATGATTTCTTGTCTTGTTTTCAGTCCAAATATCTAAAAACTTTTAAATCAAGAAGCATTTTGCAGACAAGAAAAACATATTGTCTTGTTTTCAGAAATATTAAGTCAAATTAAGTGAGTTTTTTCCTAAAGCAAGCAAAATAAAAGGGAAAAACTCACAGTTTTAAGGAAATAAATCACTTAATTTGGATACTACTTAAGTCAATTTTTTTGCTTGTCTATAAAAAGCTTCTTAATGTAAGAATACTTAGATATTTGGACTAGAAACAAGACAAAAACTCAGCATTTTTGTCAGTGTGATTGTAATTTTGCAACATTTGCAGTTAAAATTATATAAATAATCTTAAATCAACCACATTAATCTCACACAGTCTGATCCTGCACCGTACTGTCTACTTAAAGTAAAACCAATATGGCTAGAAATAAGATTGTAACTCTTCTATGCAGAGAGAGAGAGCTTTATAATAACAGAGCCGTGGCATTTAAAGCATTACGTCGAGCACTTTAGCTGTCAGAAAGCTGATTTACGTCAACACGGACGGCTCTGTTCAGGAGTGTCTCGCTCCAGCAGCGTCTGGCGGGGTTTTGCAGATGTTCAGGTGGACTGCACACATAAGGATGATGGTCGTGGGCTTCTGCTGTCTTTTTAATGACAGGAAGTCAGACAGACCCTCGGGAGCTCTTTAAGGGAGGATCTGTGCTTCTACACACTAAAATATATTTATGATTCATGTTTTTATCTTTTTCCCATTTATTTCTGCTTTTGAATTGCATTGTGGGAGCTTGATCTATCTAACTGTGATTAGTTCGAAAAAAATGGCTTATTATTAATTTGCAGTGCTGTATTGTCGGGGTTGGTGTTGTATATAACGCTACAGAAAACTTGTAATAAACTGCAGCACATTTCAAGATCCGAAAATGTCAATAAAAGTCACTTTGTTAAACTGTAGAGTTGAATTTTCAACATTAAAGTCAACAGAGCAGAGATCAACATCCCATAATGCAATTCACAACCGCAAATAAACCCAAAACACACTCAATACAGAATCTGTTCATTAACAGATATTTTTTACAGTGTATTACGGGATAAACTTTACTGGCTGATAACAGCACTGCTCTTTAATGCTTTTCTAATGTTCACTGCACATCACATCTATTGGATGATCGACTACACTGGTTAAAATACTTTTCTTAGGGCCGTATCATACACTCGGCACAAGACGTGTTTGCTGCGATGTGTTGCTATTTTCAGATCAGCGCAACTCTTTGTGGACTCATGGTTGTGCTGGCCTATAAAGGAGGTGTGTTAAGATGTATTGTTGGTGCGTTGCTATTTTGTGGAACTGATATAGACTGCACAAAGTGGTCCGTTTGATTCACACTACGTGGAAAATTATTGGTGTATCAGAACAGATGTCATTGCAGAATATGTATGAACAGGACACATTAAGACGTGCTAAACAAATGGTTTGTGACGTATCGCATGTTCTGCACAAGGAGTATGAGTTGTTACCTTCAGGGAAAAGGTTCAGAGTACCTTACTGTAGATTAAACAGATACAAATATTCATTTTATCCGGTGAGCATTAAACTATTAAATAATAGTGGTGGCTTAGACTGAGAGTATCTGTTTTGCCTATTTATGTGTATATATGGAGGTGGGCATAGAGGGGGGTGGGGTGGGGGGTAGAGATTTATTTATTTATATACGTGTTTTTGTATGTTGTAGTGTTTTTCCATGTTTGTGATGAATGCAGCTGAGGGCAAGAGCCCAAGACAAATTTCCCTAACTGGCACAATAAAGTTTTACCTTACCTTACAAGATTGTGTTAGTTGTGTGCTTTAAACGCATGTACAGCAGTACACAAATATCTTTATAAATAAATAAAATATATATAAATATATATAAATATATCTATATATAAATAAAAAAGAATTAAATGATTCAAATGTTACAAAAATTGCAAAAATTTCTAAATACATATAAACACCACATGCCTTCTTCACCTCGGGGGGCTTTTTTCAGTGTATTCATGACAACTTGCTTTTGTATAATTTGTTATTATTATTATTATTATTATTATTATTATTATTTATTATTATTTATTATATGCATATTTATATTTGTTTTATTAAAAACAAGCTTAGACCTGTTTTGGACCATATGGGGCATAGGACGTTTGTTTGGATATAACTCAGTTGTTTGTCCACACTTCATTATTGTTGTTCATTTATTCCTCTGCTGGAGATTAGAACTGAATTAAGAAATAGTTTTGAAACAAATCTTCGTGCTTACCAAACGAAATTAAATATGTAGGCTAATGGATGTGTTCAGCTGCAGTGCATACAACATCGTATCCTTATCCACAAAAGAGAGAAAGTAAAGAGGCTGAATGGAGGAGGCTCGTTCTTTATCCTTGCGCTGCAGATGCTCTGTTTAACTGTTTTCTCGCTAGTGAAGCGTTCAGTTTTTACACTTACAAAGTCCGCCATGTAAATAGCAAATGCGCGATGGCGTGACACAACTGACTTTTAAAGGGAATTTGAGATGAGACTCTTGATTGGTTTATTCTCAAAACACACCTAGAATTCATTAAGAGAATAAGCACAACCCTATTAGGCCAAGCGCCGGGGCGCAGAACATATTTTTCCATCCTTGAAATAGCAAAAGTGGATTCAGACACAGCCTTAATGGTTTTGCGTCTTCAGACTTTGCGCCTCTTAATTCTACTTTTTTTCTAGACAAGTATAAAATACTGTCTTGTTTTGAGGAATAAGAAGGTTAAAATTCAGTCTTTGGCCCAATCCCAATTCTACCCCTTAGCCCTTCTCCGCATTCATGTGAAGAGAGTAGTGGTGTCCCAATTCTCTTTCAAGAGTTCACACTTAGCTGATGATTTATTATAAGCAAGTTTGGCATGCTGTCCCGGGAGAGAGCCCTGAGCTCAAAAGGTCCTTGAGCCCTGAGCTCCCTCCCGTTTGCAGGGCGAGAGGGGAGCTTTGAGCTCAGGTAGATCTCGAGAACTCCCCCCTTTTGTAAGAGTTGATGAAGAAAATAATTGCTACGGAGAGATATGCTGACGGATAAAAGTTTGACTAGTGCTAAATTTAGATTGTTTAATTAACTTGTAGTGCATGTTTTTGGAACGTGGGAGGAAACCGGAGAACCCGGGGGAAACCCACGCAAGCACGGGAAGAACATGCTAACTTTACACAGAAACGACAGCCAGTCTGTTAAAGGACTTGAACCGGTGACGTTCTTGCTGTGAGGCCGCAGTGCAACTCACTGGGCCACCGTGCCGCCCTATGAAAGGAAAAGAGGAGGAGTAGGGGTGGAAGGGGGGATTCTTCAAACGAAGTTTACTGTAGTATGAAACTCTGTCTCTTTATAGTGGGTTAGAAATCGTCTGATTGGTTGGTCATACATGGTTAATGCATGACCAGCCGTGTTCAATCATAATCACGTGATCCTCTCGAAATTAGTTTATAAATAAACTTCACTTAGCTTGAAGGCGTAGGGCTAAGGGCAAGGGGTATACACCCCTTCGAACAAAGATTTTTCAGGAGCACACTCGAAACCAAGGGGTAAGAAAATTTTTGCTGCACCTGGAAGTAAGGAGATCCACAAATTAGTATTTTTTTGTCATTATTACGAATTTTTAGAACAAACAAGAACATGTTTTAATACATTCATAATCGCATTCATGTTTTACCGTCATGCTTTTATGAAAAAACGATAAAATAAAAACCGCTAAATTTGGCGAACTATAATACCTAATAATAACTCCTGTACAGCAGCCCCACAATATTCTGACACTCGATGACGCTCAAACACCCTGTCAGAAAAGTCTAGTGGCTGAGAATGAGCTTTTACAGTGTCTGCTATAATGTTAATGCTGTTTTTGGTGTTTTTACATGGATAAATATGGCCACGGTGTAAATGTGCAGTATAGTTATGATCTTATTCCCACATTAGATCATTATGATAACATAATATACGCCTTCAGTGATTTCCTGAAGATAAACAACAAAAAATAACACAACTGGAGTAACTACAGCAGTCACCATCGTCTGATCTCATATGAAGCAAGAGATTGCAATGACGTATGATGACGTGTGCAGGTGCTGTAGTGCTGTCCCAATTCTTAGGGGTACATTTTGAAGCCCTTCCCCTTCACACTCGTTTTTAAAGGCGAAGGGGTAGGGGTATAAAAATAGAATTGGGATTGGGCCTTTGTCTTTAAAACAAGGAAAGTAATCTTCTATTGAAGTAAGCTAAATAATCTTGTTTTTCCTTTTGACGTAAGATTACATTGCTTAAAATACCTAACTTAAAGCATTACCAACTAAAGTAAATAAAGAAAGATAATAATTGTACACAATCTGATTCTGCACAGTGCTGTACTCCTCAAATAAAATCAATATTTTTTTGGGCTAGAAATAAGTTTGTAACTCATTACTGAGTTTGCCAAGTCCTTGTTTCTAGTCCAAATATCTAAAAAGTATTCATTCAAGAAGCATTTGTTTTGTTTTCAGAAATTAGGAGTCAAAATTAAGTGTTTTTCTTTAAAACAAGCTAAATAATCTGTCAATGGGATAACAAGTGACATAATCTTGTTTTCACTTTGAAATAAGATCATTCTGTTTACCCATTGGCAGATTAGTTTGCTTGTTTTAAGGAAAAACTCACCTAATTTTGACACATTAATCCTGAAAACAAGACTATATTTATTTCTTGTCTAAAAATGTTTAGATATTTGCACTAAAAACAAGACAACTCTAAGTGAGAAAAGCAGTGTAAATGTTTGTGCATGGTACTAACTTGGTCTGTTTTTTTACTGTAACTTATACATTTCTTGTTCAGTTGACATAATGATGACTCAGTGTTATGCAATATTAAAACGGCTTGCAATTTCCTTTAAAAAAGCATATAATAATCAAGCACGATGTCTTTCAAGCTTAAGTCATGAACAGCACACTTAATGATCAAAAAGCTTTTCTTCTTCCAAAGCGATTAAATCCCACGTGCTTTTCTCCGCCTTTTTCCATTCTCCTCTTCATCCTCCGTCCAGCTTAATTACACTGACGGATGTAAAGCAGCTACAGATTAGTATTTGTAGACGCTCGTGTGATCTGCTTGGCTCTGTTTTAGACCCAGTCGGCTGAAATAATATTATGGTGCAATGGTTAAAAAACAAGCAAGGAAAATAAAGTCTTTTTTTTTAACCAGGACATGCATGCTGTCAAAGGACGTACTACAGTTCAGGATGTCAGAGTTCATGAAACGCAGTCTGGCAGCGCATGCCGTCTGAATTCTGCACCGCTGAGTAACTGGCTTATCATCAAATACAGACTGAGGAGTGTGTGTGCACATCTGAAAACACTAGTAATGCCACTCTTCCTCCTTAGAAACACTTTAGCTTTGATTAGACACTGTTAATAAATCATGACTGGGAAAAGCTTGCTTAAAAACTTTAAATATGACAAAAAACGTGTTTCAAGCTGTATCTGAATCATTAATTTTAAACCCGTTTAAATGTAAAAATCTTTGAAAAGTTGCGTGAATCAATTAAAGGTGCTTTGGATTGCATTGAGACTATATATTAAATCATTCTCTGATATCTACATAGTAGGTATGTGGCTTAGGTACGCACTCAAATTCTCCAGAAACCGTTTTACAGGTTCATTTAGAGTCCCATGAGTTAACCCTATAGGATTTGGTTGGTTTTGACCATATTTGGAAGGGACATTAATATTAATGAGTTCTGTTCTGATGCTCAAGCTGCACATGTTAGTGTCTGACACTCTCTCAACAACTACAACAACTAAAGAATTACCACAACAGATCAGTCACTAGTTGTGTTACTATAGCAACTATAGAATCGCCATTACAGGTCAATTACTACAGTGTTAGTGTTACCATAGAAACAATATAATTGCCACAACAGATCAATCATAATAGTTGTTGTTTTGCCATAGCAACTATAGAATCGCCACATCAGATAAGTTATTATAGCTGTTGTATTACCATAGCAACTATAGAATCGCCACATCAGATCAGTTACTATAGTTGTTACCATAGCAACAATAGAATCGCTGTTACAGATCATTCACAGTAGTTGTGTTATCATAGCAACTATAGAATTGCCACATCAGGTCAGTTACTATAGTTGTTGTGTTACTATAGCAACAATAGAATCACTGTTACAGATCATTCACTTTAGTTGTTGTGTTACCATTGCATCTATAGAATCACTGTTACAGATTAATCACTGTAGTGGTGGTGTAACCATAGCAACTATAGAATTGCCAGTACAGATCAATCACTACAGTTGTTGTGTTACCA
>CAIGQZ010031581.1:2229442-2257502 GCA_903798205.1 Danio tinwini | reverse complement strand
ACAGACAGACAGACAGACAGACAGACAGACAGAGAGACAGAGACAGAAAGACAAACTGACAGACAGACAAACTGACAGACACACAGCCTGACAGAGAGACAAACTGACAGACAGACAGACAGACAAACTGACAGCGAGACTGAGACAGACAGACAAACTGACAGACAGACAGACAGACAGACAGACAGACAAAGAGACAAACTGACTGACAGACAGACAGACAGACAGACAGACAAACTGACAGACATAGAGACAGAGACAGACAGAAAGCCTGACAGACAGACAAACTGACAGTCAGACAGACTGACAGACAGACAGACAGACAAATAGACAGACAGACAGACAGACAGAGAGAGAGAGAGAGAGAGAGAGAGAGAGAGAGAGACAGACAGACAGACAGACAGACAGATCCAGACATAGACAGACCGACTGAGAGAGAGAGAGAGACAGACAGGTAGAGAGAGACAGTCGAACTGACAGACAGACAAACAAGGGCCAGCCTGTACAACAGCCAGTGACCTCTCCCACCTGCAGCTTTTCCATGATGGACGTCCAGCGTCTAGACTGCAGCTCTGCACCAGATGTTTGGCCAGAGGAGAAATGGTCGTGCCCAACTGAGCTTGGTTTCTCTCAATTTTTTTTATCCTTCAGTTTTGTCAATCGGTGAAGTTTGTTCCTCGCCGCTTCAGCCACTGGCTTGCATGATTTTTTGCATGATGGATTTGCTCTTCAGTGTTTGAACTCTCAGCAGTGAAAATTAACCCACACTGACTTGAACTGAACTGACACTGTTTTAATTGACTATAATCTTCTGTGTTAAGCTGCTTTGACACAATCTATATTGCAAAAGCGCTATACAAATAAAGGTGAATTGAATTGAACAAGAGACAAATGGACAAACCGACCAACAGAGAGACAAATAGACAAACAGACAGAGAGACAAAGAAAGAGACAGTCAAACCAACAATTAGACAGACAGAAAGAGAGATGGACAGACAGACAGAAAGACAGACACAGACAGAAAGACTCCTGCTTCAGCAAACACACGTCTCACTCTCTACATGAGTAATGACTGCTTTTATGATTCTGGGAAGGAGAGTTTCCTTTTTTCAGTAGAACTTAAATTGTGAACCCCGTATGTTTTCTTTTACTGTGTTTTTTTACAGGGACATTTTTTGTAGAGAAGCAGGGATGTTTAATTTGATGAAATAACAAATCATTGAAAGCAAACACAGTTTAACCCTCAGCATGTTAACTATTAAATGTTTAATTTAATTCAGCAGCTATGTATATTCAGCTATGGGAGAAATGAAGAGAACGGTTGACCATTCTCGCTTCCTCTGGATTTACTGCTGCAAGGTGTGATAAAATTTCCTCTGAATAAAGGAAATCTGAGGAAAAATAAGAGACTAACGATTTTTTATATATAATCTAGTATTATATTTACACTCACCGGCCACTTTATTAGGTTCAACTGCTCGTTAACACAAATTTCTAATCAGCCAATCACATGGCAGCAACTCAATGCATTTAGGCATGTAGACATGGTCAAGATGATCTGCTGCAGTTCAAAGTGTACATCAGAATGGAAATGAAAAGGGATTTAAGAGACTTTGAATGTGGCATGGTTGTTGGTGCCAGACGAGCTGGTCTGAGTATTTCAGAAACTGCTGATCTACTGGGATTTTCACTCACAACCATCTCTAGGGTTTACAGAGAATGATCTGAAAAAGAGAAAATATCTAATGAGCGGCAGTTTTGTGGGCGCAAATGCCTTGTTGATGCCAGAGGTCAGAGGAGAATGGCCAGACTGGTTCCAGCTGATAGAAAGGCAACAGTAACTCAAATAAGCACTCGTTACAACCGAGGTCTGCAGAAGAGCATCTCTGAACACACAACATGTCCAACCTTGAGGTGGATGGGCTACAGCAGCAGAAGACCACACCGGGTGCCACTCCTGTCAGCTAAGAACAGGAAACTGAGGCTACAATTCACACAGGCTCACCAAAACTGGACAATAGAAGATTGGAGAAACGTTGCCTGGTCTGATGAGTCTCCATTTCTGCTGACACATTCAGATGGTCGGCTCAGAATTTGGCCTCAACAACATGAAAGCATGAATCCATCCTGCCTTGTATCAGCGGTTCAGACTGGTGGTGTAATGGTGTGGGGGATATTTTCTTGGCACACTTTGGGCCCATTACTAATTGAGCATCCTGTTAACGCCCGCCCTACCTGAGTATTGTTGCTGACCATTTCCATCTCTTTATGACCAGTGTCTCCATCTTCTGATGGCTACTTCCAGCAGGATAACACACCATGTCATAAAGCGCAAATCATCTCAGACTGGTTTCTTGAACTTGACAATGAGTTCACTGTACTCAAATGGCCTCCACCGTCACCAGATCTCAATCCAATAGAGCACCTTTGGGATGTGTTGGAACGGGAGATTGGCATCATGGATGTGCAGCCGACAAATCTGCAGCAATTGCGTGATGCTATTATGTAAGTATGGAGCAAAATCTCTGAGGAAAATAGCTTGTTGAATCTATGCCACAATGGATTAAGACAGTTCTGAAGGCAAAAGGGGGTCCAACCTGGTACTAGTAAGGTGTACCTAATAAAGTGGCCGGTGAGTGTAGCATTCTAGAATTTGAATGTAAGATGTCAGAGCAGAATATATCCAATGTGAGAAACCTCGGTGGCATTTTTATGTGATCATTTGCTCGTTGTTGTTCCACGGTCTCACCTAAAATCTAAATATGATAGGGCTTCCTCTGTTAGTTAGTTTGTTAGTTAGGACTTTATTTGCCTCCTAGAAGTAATTCAATTCAGCTGCATACAAGTAACCTACTGTGTACTGTATAGTACAATTTACAAATACACACACACACAACACACACACACACACACACACACACACACACACACACACACAACTGCATACATACTGTATATTCATGTTTTGCAGAATATGTTTTTTGCAGGTCCAAGGCTCTGGAACTACTTTCCTCTGGAAAATCATCTCCAACACTAGCTGTATTCCAGAGTGCGCTAAACACTTGCTTGTTTTCTGTTGCTTTTATAAATGTCTTGTAAATTTGTCCACTTTTAGGTATTGTTTCTGTTCCTCGTTGTTTTTTTTTCCTCTATACCTCGCTTTGGTTCCACATGTGGTGTTGAAAGTGCTTTATAAATAATTTGAGCTGAATAGAGGTGTATGCGGAGGTTAATGTGGACGTCTGGAGCATCAGCCGTTCTGCTTCTCACATCAGTGAAATTCACAAATAAACACAATCAGTCCTCCAGCTCTGTGATATGGATACAGACGGAGCTGATCTCTGGTCAGATCTGCATGGCTGATATGGTGACCTTCGCTCACTGGGCTCGACCCTGTGCTGGTGGGCAGATCAGAGACGAAAACCAATCCTTACACACACATGCACGCACACACATACGTCTTGGAGCCTGGATTATTTTGATATGTTTATATACAGTTTATATATTCAGTTTATATATTTATATACATCTATTAAGCATTGCAGCATCAAACATTAGTTGTTTTTTTTATCTGAAAGGGAACATTTTTATAAGTAAATTGTTCATGAATATGAATAGTTTTTGGGGAGATTAGAAGTAGGGCTGGGCGATATTGTAAAATAAATATCATGATATAATTATTGAATATTTTTTTAACAATACATTTAGGAATATTAGGATTTTTTTAATGTATTTAACCACTTTATTTTAATTGACCAACATTACTAAGTCAAATAGTTTTAATAGTCAAAATCCAAAATATTTAAACAAAATATCTGATATCTTTATAATAAAATGAACATAAGTGTTAAAGAGACTCTTAAACTTGATAAATAAAATGTTACAAAGTGTGTGCAATGGTAAAGTGTAAAACTTTAAGGCGTGAATCATAATGATACAGTAAACCTCAAACTCTGACAATAACACAAATTATGATAATCAAATCTGAGCTTTCAAGTAAAGGAACCAGCCATCATTATATAAATACATGCTGAACATTACAAATAGTTAAGTTGAATGACTAGATTACCCCCTATGCTGAAAACTCTTTCAGATGGGGAGCCAGTTGTTGGGATGCACAAGAAAAGAAACCAAAAAGCTACTCTGGCGACATCCTTACATCTGTTTTATTTATAATCTACTCACTACTGCTAGCCACTGCAGTCATTTTCACATCTGTTGTTATTCCGACCTGAAGTGACAAGCGTCCCTTGGTGAATTGAATAAACTAAATTGTCTGAATGTGAGTGTGAAAGTGTATGGGTGTTTCCCAGTAATGGATTACAGCTGGAAGGGCAAACATATGCTGGAATAGTTGGCGGTTCATTCCGCTGTGGCGACCCCTGATAAATCAGAGGCTGAGCCGAAGGGAAAATAAATTAATGTTCCTGTCAATTCGGATAGTTCTCAAACTATATGTTGTTATACAATTTGTACAATGAGATGCAGTTTCTCATTAATATTTAAAAATATATTCATATATTATCATTAATATATCATTAAAAATATATATTTGTATTTCTTTGTTGTGTGATTCATATGCAGTTTGAAATTTCACCATTTCAGTAATACCATGATAATAAAAACATGGTAACATTCATTTTTCCCTGATTTCTGAATTTTAGTTGAAGCATGTTTTATACAATAACAGTTCTTCATCTCCAATAACAGTCTGCAGACCTTGAATGCATTATCATGGTGTATTGACTCAAGCCAGTTTAAGACATGACCATTTCTTTCCCAACACCTCATTTGTTGTCTTTGGGTCGACAGGTTTATTTGTGAATGGAAGTGAAAGGAAATAACTGTGCACCCACTAAAGGCCTTTATCGCTTCCTCTGATACTTTTACATGATGTTTCTGTTTGTGTGATCTTGATTGTCCTTCATTCAGGACACCACTAAAAGCCAAAGGAGAATGTGTGGATTTGTATTTCTCCAGATCCACATCCAAGGTGACCGGACTCGCTATTAAAACTCTATATGTACTAGGGCTGCACAATACATCATTTCAGCATCGATATTGCAATGTGTGCATCAGCAATAGTCACAGGATATGCAATGTTGAGTTGGGATTATAGTTGATCATTTAGTTGATTATAATCAATGCAGAATTTAATCATAATGAAGTAGAAGTTTATCATCCGCATGCATTTTAAAGAGATGCCACATTCAAATTCACTTAAAGGGCACCTATGGTGAAAAATCTCCTTTTCAAGCTGTTTGGACAGACATATGAGTAGGTATAGTGTATAGAGCGTCATATTGGGCTGATATAAACACACTCAGTCCTTTTTTTTTTCAATTTAACAACATAAAAACGGTGGACCAATTGGAGTGGTTTTGAGATCGACCGCAACTTGACGTAGGAGTGCGGTCCTCCCGCCCACCAATATTGATTGACAGGTGTGCATTGCCATATCGTCAGTATGTTGTTTCTGGTTGTTTCACGTCCGCCATTTTCAGCGTGTGAGTCAAAGCGATGTCACCAAAGAAACACCCTTGCTCTATTTTTAGATGTAAGGCTCATTGGGCTCAACATTCTCCACGTTATCGCTCTCCTCGCCGCCAGTGTTTGTGAGTTTTGGTGTGTTTGCATACATGTGTACCTTTCATTGCGTCTTCCTTAAACTTCAGCGGTTTGCATTTCCCACGGTTACAGAAGCTCCCTGTCATCTTAACTAAGTGCAGCTGGAAAGTGCGAGCGCGTTGCCTCACGTGCGCGTCCCTCCATTGGAAATAACGAACTAACGACGCGCAGCGCCATGCATTTCGCGGTGTCGCGGATGAAAGTGAGGACCGGGGGGTTTGCTCACTATTCTGCCGCCTAGGACGCCTCTTTAGACGAGCTGGCCCTGGTCAGGACACTGTTCATATTTCTGCCGTGCGTTATCTGAATAGTTTCATTTTAAATAACATGCAAATGTGCGCGTCTGGTGTGCCGTGTCGTGGCTCTGAGCGGCGCATCCGGTGTATGACGCCTTTAAGTTATAGCCTCAAGCAGGTCGTACACCAGAAGCGCCGCTCAGCAACAAGTAGCGTCGCATTACGCAGCGGTATGTGATGCCCTTCAGTCAAAGTGAATTCAGTGTGCTTGGTTATTAGTCTCGGTGTAGGCTACAAGCACGGAGCTTTAAACTAGCACACAGTTGGCTGTAAAACTAAACAAAGACACAAATGATTTTGTACTCTCTGCTTGGTCTGTGTCCGAGTCGTACATGTACAGCTGAATGCTGGTCCTCTCACTCATGTTGCTTATCTCTGTCTGCCTGTCTGTAGCCATACACAAAGCGGGGGAGCTCTTGGCTCCACCCCCTTGTTAAGTTGGGCGCCCCTAAAACAGTGAACTGCACGCCCCTAAAACAGTGAACTGTGTACACTCCCCCAAAATGGCACTCTTTAACACATCATAATAAAAAAATCTGAATTGTGTTTTGAGCTGAACTTAAACTGGCACACTCAGAAGAACCATAATATTAATATTACATCTTAAAAAAGGGGTGAAATAGGTGCCCTTTAAATCCCCCTTTTCCCCCATTCTGATGCTCAGTTTGAACTGCAGCAGATCGTCTTGATCATGTCTACATGCCTAAACGCATTGAGTTTCTGCCATGTGATTGGCTGATAGAAATTTGCGTTAACAAGCGGTTAGACAGGTGTACCTAATAAAGTGGCCGGTGAGTGTATATCGCCGTAATACAAAATATTTCGATTTCAGATTTTTTTCAATATCGTGCAGCCCTACTCTAAACCAGTGTTTCTCAACCACGTTCCTTGAGGACCACCAACACTGCGTGTTTTGGATGTCTCCTTTGTCACACCCATTAAAGGTCTTTCAGTCTCTGCTAATTAGCTGATGATCTGAATCCAATGTGTTTGGTTAAGCAGACCCGGAAAATGTGCAGAGCTGGTGGTCCTTCAGGAACGTGGTTGAGAAATACTGCTCTAAACTATTAAACACTATTAAAATGCTATCGCTATTAAAACTCTTAAAGAGACAGTACACCTAAAAATGACAAATCTGTCAACGTTTACTCATTTATTCCAAACCTGTTTGAGTTTCTTTCTTCTTCAACACAGTGGAAGATATAATAAACAATACTGGGGGGGAAATGCCATTGCCTATCATAGTCTTATGTTTTGTATATACATTTGAAGTCAAAATTATTAGCCCTGCTGAATTATTAACCCCTCCAATTTCTGATTAATGGAGAGAAGCTTTTTCCAACACATTTCTAATCATAATAGTTTTAATAACTCATTTCTAATAACTGATTCTTTTATCTTTGCCATGATGACAGCACATAATATTTGACTAGATATTGTTCAAGATACTAGTATTCAGCTTAGTGACATTTAAAGGCTTAACTAGGTTAATTAGGGTAAAGTTAGGGTAATTGGGCAAGTCATTCCCAGAGTGACTCCAAAACAAACTTTGCTTAAAGGGGCTAATAATATTGACCTTAAAATGGATTTAAAACAATTTAAAACTGCTTTTATTCTAGCCGAAATAAAACAAATAAGACTTTCTCCAGAAGAAAAAATATTAGAGGAAATACTGTGAAAAATTCCTGAATCTGTTCAACATCACTTGGGAAATATAAAAAAAAAGACAAAAAATTTTACAGGAGGGCGAATGATTCTGGCTTCAACTGTAAATGGCTGAACATTCTTCAGAGTATCTTGTTTTGTGTTCAACAGTAGATAGAAGGAAATGTTCAATTGGTCACACTTTATTTTGAGGGTAATTCTCATTAGATTATAAGTAGAGGTCAGCACGGTGGAGCAGTGGGTAGCACAATCGCCTCACAGCAAGAAAGTCACTGACTCGAGCCCTGGCTGGGTCAGTTATTATTTCTGTGTGGAGTTTGCATGTTCCCCCCTGTGCTTGTGTGGATTTCCTCCGGGTGCTCCGGTATCTATAGATGAATTAAATAAGCAAAATTTTCCATAGTGTATATGTGTGTATGGATGTTTCCCAGTGATGGGTTGCAGCTGGAAGGGCATCTGCCGCGTAAAACATGCTGGATAAGTTGGTGGTTCATTCTGCTGTGGCGACCCCTGTTTAATAAAGGGACTTAGCCGAAGGAAAATGAACGAATGAATTATAAGTAGACTGTTAGGTTAAACGTCACGGCGATTAGAGACTTGCATGTAAATCCAGCGTGGAGAGTGGACGTCTGTACCTGCAAGTGCATCGTGACGTCTCTGAGTGTGCAGCATCAATTCATGAGAAAGACTTGGTTCAAACCAATAAGCGCGCTCTATTGTGTATGCGGCGCAACTTCATTAATATGCATGATAGCTTCAAGACTGATTTACCTGTTACAGTATTCAGACGACAGAATTTTTTTTCCTTTTAAAAAAAGACACGGCTCCAGTTTGTGTTGATTGTCCTGTCGCTACAGATTTGGTAAGTAAGCGATCAGTGGTCTTTGTTTGTTTATTCAGATGACAAAGATACTTCGTATTGTCAGCAGTGCTCTTTCAGTGTTTAAAGACATACTATAGTCAAAATGATTTAGTCACTAAGTTTACAGTATGTTAATATCACTGCAATATTATAGACTGAAAGATCCGCTGTAAATGCTGCTCTCTGAATGTAAACATGTAAACACCGTAATTAAACTATTACTGTCATGTAGGATTTTCACTGCATTTTGTGACAAGATAGTCTATATACACACGGCTTTCTGACGCTATCTACCAAGTGCCGCTACCTAAGTTACCAAGTAATGTGATGGATTTTTTCTCCCATTCGCCGTGCGGTATCAAATACTCCATTAAAACTCCACTCTCCAGCAGTTTTTGGCTTTCAATATCTCGTTTGTCACGGGGGACATGCAGGAAATGTTCCTGAATAAAAGTGAAAGTGCCAAACTGCAGTTAAAGTCGACAAGTTAATAATTTGACAAATAATTTGATTACTGATGTCCATGTAAACACAGTCACTGTCTTTCTACCCTGTGTCTGTGTGTTTGTTTTGCCTCTGTGTAAATCAGCACATGCCCAAACGGAAACTCCCATTTTTGCAAAACCTTCCCTCTTTCCCTCCCCCGACACTCCCAGAGCTGGACACGCCCACTTTCCTGACTTTTTCCAAACTAGAGGTGTGAAAACACCCTGCTGAGACTGGGGGGTTTCGTGGCCCTTTAAAATAAACTGAAGCAATGCTGTTATTGGAATTTTTTTGGGATAACGTAATTGTTTTATGTTTAATCCACTTACTGTACATTTGCTGCATTAACTTAATCCATTTGAGTTGATCCCTGGATTTTTTAGTGTCCGATGATTTGCGACACACAAAATTCATTTTGCGAATACCATTTAGGTGAATTTCAATGCAGCAAAAGACTGTTTTGACCATGTTTTTGGTTCATTGCTGAGCTTTGAATGTTAAGTCAGACTTACATTTGATCAAAAATATCTTAGTTTGTTTTTTCGAAGATGAACAAAGGTCTTATAGGCTTGGAATGACATTATAGAGAGAATTTAATGACATTTTCGTTAATTTTTAGGTGAATTATCGTTTTAAACTGGATCACAGTCAAGCATTTTCTCCATAGAGAGCGTTTAATGAAACACACAAACTCAGATTTTAGAGCTTAATGTCATTTCAGAGACTAAAAGTTCAGAAACTTCCCTATCGGATTGCAGCTAAACGTGTTTAATCCTGCGGCGTTACTGATCCTTCCAATCACGCTTGCTCTGTTTACTGTAAAGAGACACGTGTATCAGTATAACCTGCTTATTACATACTGAAGCAATCAAAATAAGCGCATTGCTTTCTAATCACTGCCAAACATGAGTATTATCCTGTGCTTTTAATTCTGCATGACAGGTCGCTTCCAACAGGTTCAATTATGTGTTTTTGATCCTGTTGTTGGCAAGTGCAAAGCCTTTCATTTGGTTTCTCCTTTCTTGTTTTTCATATTTTAATATCTGTATCACAATGACTTCATATCTCAGTGTGTTTTCGCCGTTGTCTCCGGATAAAGTCATAAACTGGAGAGCTGCAAACACTGATATTACAGACCATTTCTCTGATTTAGATTCAACTTTGTGCTTTTCTTCGCCAGGAGATTCGTTCAGCTTGTAGTTTGTAGAGATTTTGGCTCTTTGTTACTGAAAAACACCCTATTTTACATTTATATAACTCTCGATTGAATGACTAATAAATATGATGAAGTTCATATTATTTTGCTCATTGAAACGGCAACATGGTGTCAATCAAAGTCCTTTTACAGTACATTTATTATTGTTTAATTCATTCATTCATTTTCTTTTCAGCTTAGTCCCTTTATTAATCAGGGGTCACCACAGCGGAATGAACCGCCAACTTATCCAGCATATGTTTTACGCAGCGGATACCCTTCTAGTTGCGTACCCCCATACACTCTAGCATTCACATACATTAAGGCCAATTTAGCTTATTCAATATCCCTGTACATCATGTCTTTGGATTGTGGGGGAAACCGGAGCACCAGGAGGAAACCAAGCCAACACAGGGAGAACATGCAAACTCCACATAAAAATGCCAACTGACCCAGCCAGGGCTCGAACCAGCGACCTTCTTGCTGTGTGGTGATCGTGATACTATTATTATTATTATTAATAAATTTTTTTAAGATATTACGCATTAAATGTGTTGCAAATCTCATATCTTGGCCATTTTTGGACCAATATACAAGTTATTAAATGAGTTCAGCTTGTAGTTTGTGCAGATTTTGGCTCTTTGTTACTGAAAAACACACTGTTTTAAAATTTCTATAACTTGCGTGACTAATTAATATGATAAAGTGCATACTATTTTGCTCATTGAAATGGCAACATGGTGTCAATCAAAGTCATTTTACAGTACATTTATTATTATTTTATTCATTCATTTTCTTTTCGGCTTAGTTACTTTATTAATCGGGGGGGACCTGAGCACCCGAGCACCCGGAAGAAACCCACGCCAACACCAGGAGAACATGCAAACTCCACACAGAAACACCAACTGACCCAGCCAGGGTTTGAACCAGTGACCTTCTTGCTGTGAGGGGATCGTGCTACCCACTGCATTACAGTGACACCTATTATTTTATTATTATTGTTTTTATTTTAAGATATTACCCATTAAATGTGTTGCAGATCTCATATCTGGGCCATTTTTGGACCAATATACAAGTTATTAAATGAGTCCGACAGATCCACAATTCAGTTGGGCAATGCTTAACAAATTCAATGTTGATGCTGGACGTCCCATGTTAATCAAGCGTTAGGCCTGCTTTTTGTTGATAAACATTTATACTCTATGTAGCACCAAACTTTGGATCGTGATCTGAATGTGAACATTTATGCAAGTAAAATTAATTTCAGATAAATATTAGTTTACAAATATACTAATTTCATGAATTTGTTCAGCTGATTTTCATTTTTTGTTATTAAAAAACACACTTTAAATGACTCTTTATTGAGTGACTTATAAATATTATAAAGTTGTTAATTTTAAAGAAACACGGTGTCAATCAGGTCCTTGGATGCCAGCTGAACAGGAGATTTTTTACAGTTATTATTTTTTGAGGACATTGTCATTTTTGGACCACAATAGGAGTGACGTTAGTTGTTAAATACACCCTATTAAGTTGTATCCCTTTTGAATGCTTTTGTAAAATATTGTTGTCATTTTGGCAATATCTCACATATATTTGGCCCTAAATTTAGTTGATAAACATTTATATGTGCACATATTTACAAACATGCTTCAAACTTTGGTATATTAAAAGTGTGACACCTTAAATATAAGTTTTATTAGAAACAAACATGAGTTCAGCTTGTAGTTTGTGCTGATTTTGGCCCTTTGTTACTTAAAAAAGCACACTTTAATTTGAATCAAATGACTCTGGATTGAATGACTAATAAGTTGTTCATTGAAAATTCAACATGGTGTCAATCAGGTCCTTGGATGGCAGCTGAACAGGATGAAACCTGCCTCCTGCCAGTCTGTTTTTTCTGAGTGCACTCACTAGGGATCATTAATAAAGTAATGAGCGTAGACCCTAGCAGCACTTGACACATGCAGTGGGCGACTCTGCTGTCTCTGTTCATTTTGCTGGAGTGTCTTCAAGATGATGTTTTCAGTCTGTCGAGTTTTCTCATGCTGACATGTTTTGATGAACACATGAACTTCAAGTCAAACAGGAACACTGGAATTTGTTCTGTTTCAATTTATTAGTGCTTATGTAGTTTTAAACAGGGATTATGGTATTTGATTTTCTATATTGTTTGTTTTCTTATGTTTTTTATATAAAACTAAATAAACAGCTGTATTAAAAAAAATAATAATAATAATAATTAAAACACTTCTATGGACCTGCTCAGGGTGTCCGTGGAGTCTTAAAAAGTTTTAAAATGTCTTAATTTTTTTAGGCCTTAAAAAAAGTCTTAAAATGACTGAAATATTGTGTTTTAGGTCCTAAATTATTTGAATCAGGTCCATGTGAACTTACCCAGTTGGGACAACATCCATCCAATCACCAACAACCCATCTCAATAAAACTTTTAAAGGGTCACGAAACACCAAAACACATGTGTTGAGCTGTTGACAGTCATATCTGTGCCCCACGCTGCTATAAACACTATGAGGACACGTATATTGCACTAGAAAGGGAGAATTTGTTGTTTTTGCGTTATTTTAAGCAAATTGGTTCTTCCGGTTTGAAACAAATTTTTGAAGCTGCATCACAGCGATTACAGACTTGTGTTTAATCCAGAGCGGAGAGTGGATGTCTGTACCTGCGAGTACATCGTGACGTCTCTGAGTGTGCGGCATCAATTCATGAGAAAGACTTGGTTCAAACCAATCAGCGCGCTCTATTGTGTATGCGGCGCAACTTCATTAATATGCATGATAGCTTCAAGACTGTTTTACCTGTTACAGTGTTCAGACGACAGAGAGACGCCACGATGTGTTCCCAAAACAAGTGAAAGAACGAGAATTTATAGACATGGGTCATCAGTGCTGCGTTTATTAATGTGCTGCAACTAAGGTTTTGTTTTTATTTTCCTTCTATGAGAGCAGCTGGACTCGTGTGGATTACAGTGCACGCGACACGCGAAAAAAATGCATTTGTAAGGAACATTTTTTTACCCGAGAGCTTTTCACATCTGGAAATGATGAAATCTGGATTTGCCGCTCGTCATTTGGTAAGTGTGTGTGAGAACAGTCAGTGCCCTTTGTTTATTCAGATGGTAAAGTTAGTTTGTATTGTCAGCAGTGCTCTTTCAGTTTTTAAAGACATACCTTAGACAAAATGATTTAGTCACTAAAGTTTACAGTATGTTAATATCACTGCAATATTATAGACTGAAAGATCTGCTTTAAATGCTGCTCTCAGAGTGTAAAAATGTAAACACCACAATCAAACTATTACTGTCGTGTAGGATTTTCGCCGCATTTTGTGACAAGATAGTCTATACACACGCGGCTTTCTGACGCTATCTACCGAGTCCATCTGAGAAATGTGGAGGATTTTTTTTTCTCTCATTCGCCATGCGGTATCAAACACCCCATTAAAACTCCACTCTCCAGCAGTTCTTCGCTTTTAATATCTCATTTGTCATGGGGGACATGCAAGAAATGTTCCTGAATAAAAAGTGAAAGCGCCAAACTACAGTTAAAGTCGACAAAATAATAATTTAGCAAGTAATTGGATTACTGATGTCCATGTAAACAGTCACTGTCTTTCTCCTCTGCGTCTGTGTGTTTGTTTTGCCTCCAGATGTAGCAGATTTTTTTTAACCCACACAATCGGATTCAAAACACTTGGATTCCAATCTGGCAACACTGTTTACCTCGCCTCTAAAAATCAGCGCGTGCCCAAATGGAAACTCCCATATTTGCAAATCCTTCCCTCTTTCCCTCCGACACTATCACCTAAACAGAGCTTGACACACCTCCAAACTAGAGGTGTGAGACAGGGGGGTTTCGTGGCCCTTTAACAGTAGTTTTGTTTATTGACTGTAATTATCTTGCTGACAATAACATTAGTTTAAAAGTTCTCCTTATATTTATAACTACATGCTGAGGACACTAACCTGGACCGATTGTTTTTTTTAAATAGTTTTTAAAGCTCAAAAAAAAAATTGGATTAGGCAAGTAAAAAAATTTCCTGACCCACTAGAAGAAACCATCAGTGCTTAGCGCTTTTATAATGGTCGTACAAAGACTTAAATTTGACTTTACCTGCTTGTTGTATTTATGTCTAAAAACATGCTCCCCTTTAGCTATTTTTGCTCCCCCCACTCTGCAAATAAGGCTCATTGTGAAAGTCTACATTTAACATTTAGCCCTTTAGCACAGGAGTTCCCAAACTTTTCAGCCTGTGACCCCCAAAATAACAATGCCTGTGACTCGCGACCCCAATATGCTCTGAGGTGGTTATAAATATACAAACCTTGCATGCAACGATGCACACACACCAATAGACCCAAGTATACGTGAGTGCCGTAAAAGTTTAACTTGGTGCCATAAAACCAATCTGCTGCATCTGACACTTCTGATATTGCTGTTGTGTGTATAACGTAATCACCCCAGGGGTCACAATCCAATGGAAAAAAATTTGCATGATTTTTTTTCAACATAACTATTATCTACTATTTTATCTTCTGTAGATACTACATAAAATATGCTCATTCTAATACTTTAATAAAATGAATTAGATTTTTGTAAATCACCAAGACCCCCCCCCCCCCAACCTAAACCCTCCCCCCCTTACCCATTGCTTTAGCAGATGCTTTTGTTCAAATTGACTTACAGTCAAGGAGGCATTCATTGATTCAACAAGGAGGCAACACACACAAGAAGTGCTGATTATACAAAGAAACTGTTATTGCTCAGAAAAGTAAGTGTCTGATGTTAATGAGAGTGTTTCTACAGGTGGCTTGTCAAGCCTACTCACCTGTGTGAGTCTCACTTCGATAATGCACAGTTTCATTCTTTATTTAAACTAAACTAGTCCTCATGTGTTTGTAAATGAAGCTCTGCTCATCTCTGATGCTCTGATCAACAGAAGTGCTCTTTGTAAGAAGCTCTCCAGCGTCTCTCAGATTAGAAAGAAAACCTTCACGATAAACCTCAGTATATCTCCATCTCTTCCTCTCTGAACAAAACGAGCTCCATCTGCTTCCACTAGCGCTTTTCTTCCAGTGTTTCTGCTCCGTTTGCAGGGCAGATAAGAGATACCTTTCAAACCAAGCCAACGTGGAAATATATCCCTCTTTCATGACTCTCTGGAGCTTCTCTGTGCATGGAAAAAAATCATTTGTTGGATTTACTACTTTTCTTTTTAAAGTTGCAAATGATTTACATGAGCTGAATTTAAACAAATAAACCAAACTTAGTTATGTTCAACTTAGTTCGTTTAACCCTTGTGTACTGTTCAAATTGACTCCCCTTTAGTTATGTTGGTGCTGTTTTTGCCCCATTGACTTCCATTATAATCTCATTTATTGATTGCAAAGCCATGACAGCATATAATCATGTATTCTTGATTCTTGCTGGTTTTCCCTGTTGGGAAGAGGTAAAACCTTTAATTTTTACTGTTGATCATCAGTTGGCAGCATCAACCCTTTAGATAGGCCTGTGCAAAAAAGCGTTTCTGGCTTTTATATAGAGTTCAGTGCTTTCTTTACAAATAGTATTGATAATATTCCATGCTAAAACATCAAACTACTTGGCTAACACTCCAATCTCATATATAAATCATATACGTTATTTATGGTTGTAATTTATATTCGGCTATTTATTTAAAATAATAATATTAATAATAATAATAATTATTATTATTATCATCATTATGATTATTAAGTAGGATATTGTTTATTTATTTTATTTTACTATTATTATTATTTCTTGAAAAGTCTAGTTTTACAACTGTGACCCATTCAAACCACTGCAGAAATGTTCTAACCTCTAGGCTTATGTCATACAGTAGGCTACAGACACATTTCTTAATAAATAAGCCTCCATAAATTAAAACCATTAACCTATGCTATATATTTTTGTTTTCACAAGCTTTGGAGACATAACATAAATTCCTCTTTTAAATAATAGGTCACATATAGCTTTCTTGATGAGCCACGGCTGTGTTCAAAATGGCATCAATGTTTTCAAAGAGCACTACGAAGGGAACACAATTGTCAATATGAAGATCGCCAAAACTAAACTGTAAAAATACTTTGAAAGCAAATTACACGTAAGAGAGATGATTTGATGCTTTTTTATTTTTAAATCATTCAGAGTGTAAGGGCCCTATTTTAACGATCTAGGCGCAAAGTCCAAAGCGTAGGGCGCAAAAGCATTAAGGGCGTGTCAGAATCCACTTTTGCTATTTGCTATAAAATAAATAAATTTATAAAATAAATTTATAAAATGCTATAAAATCCGCTTTGCGTCGCAGCTCATGGTCTAACAGGGTTGAGCTTATTCTCTTAATAAGTTATAGGTGTGTTTTGAGAATAAACCAATCAGAGTCTCGTCTACCATTTCCTTTAAGAGTCAGTTGCGTCCCTCCATAGCGCATTTGCTATTTACATGGCGGAGTTTGTAAGTGGAATAACTGAGCGCTTCACTAGCAAGAAAACAGTTAAACAGAGCATCTACAGCGCGAGAATAAGTCTCCTCATTCTTTACTTTCACTTTCACTCTCTTCTGTGGATAAGGAAAGGTGTTGTACGCACAGACATCCATTAGCCTACATAATTAATTTTGTTTGTTAAGCGCAAAGATTTGTTTTAAAACTATTTTTAAATTCAGTTCTAATTTCCAGCAAACTAATAAATGAACAATAATAACAAAGTGTAGTCAATCAATAATTGAGTAATTTCCAAAAACACATGCTATGGCCCATATGGTCTAAAACCTGACAGGAGGCCAAATCTAAGCATGTTTTTAATAAAACAGATATAAATATGCATATAATAAATAATAATACTACTAATAATAACATTATACAAAAGCAAATTGTTATGAATAAACTGAAAAAGCCCTCCCGAGATGAAGAAGGCATTAGGGCAGTGGTGTTTATATTTATCTAGAAAATAATAATTTTTGTAATATTTTAATCCTTTAATTATTTTTCATTTGTAAAGATATTTGTGTATTGCTCTACATCCTGTGTGTATTAAGCAAGGCGCCCATCTAACGTGCTCTGGGCTGGACTTTAGACCTCCTCTCAGCTGGTCTATTGAACAGTCTATTTTAGTTCCTCAAAATAGCAACGCGCCTGCAATGCGCCTTAACACACCTCCTTTTTAAAACCAGAACACCTATGGGCGCACATATGAGCGCAAATGCATTTGCTATTTAAACAGTGTGGTGAAAAACATCAAATCGACACTTGCGTCCAGCTGAAACTAGCAAACAACATTTGCGTCGTGCCTTGCGTCACATTGCACCGGGTGTAAAATAGGGCTCTAAATGTCAGAACATTCTAAATGAAAAGAGCATAGGGGGAATAACTGGAAATAGAACACAGCCAGGAAATATGTTTCTAGCTACAGCTCCAGAGGTGTAGTTACAAGCATACAAGTTTTGGGAACGACGTATTTGGGAAAACACTAAAGCAAATAACTATGTTAGTATTGACGGAACTTACGACCTTAGTTGGCTAACGATGGTTTTCAGAAAACGCACCCCTGTATAATTATATGCTGTCATGGCTTTGCAATCCAAAAATGTAATTATAATGGAAGTCAATTTGGCAAAAACAGCACCTGACATAACCAAAGGGGAGTCAGTTTGCCTAGAGTGTATTGAGTTTTTGAAAATTTTCTATGCATTTTCTTAAAATATGTGTCAAAATAAGAGTTGGCACCAAAAATCATGCCATTTGCTGAAACACAGAGGAAATTCTAGCCAAATTAAGACTCAAAATCACCTCAGAGTGGATAAAAACATCCCCAGCAGCACACAAGGGTTAAATTCAGCCCACATTTTGCAAACACTTACCTTAAAAAATTTAATAAATCCAATGCATCATTTTTTTTCAGTGAGGAAGTCGTAAGCGTTTGCTGACCTCCTTGTGTCCTTGTGCCGAACGGTGTCTCCTTTCCTTTTATTATCCTCTTAAAGAGTTTGTGAAGCCTCTGTGTGCTCGGGGTGTTAAAGTGTCTTCAGGACTGCTGGAGTTGTCAAGTTAAGAGTGTTTTAGCTCTGTGTGAGTTTTACAGCCGCTGCGCACGACATTATATCAAGACTCAGGGGTCAGGATGACATTTAAGCGACAGCAGTTTTTAACCTTCAGTTTAGTTAACAGTGGGGGCGACACAGTGGCCAGCACTGTCGTCTCACAGGAAGAAGGTCACTGGTTCGAGCCTCGGCTGGGTCAGTTGGCATTTCTGTGTGGAGTTTGCATGTTCTCCCCGTGTTGGCGTGGGTTTCCTCCGGGTGCTCTGGTTTCCTCCACAGTCTAGTCACATGCGCTATAGGGGAATTAATGAACTAAATTGGCTGTAGTGTATGAGTGTGTGTGTGTGTGAATGTGAGAGTGTATGGGTGTTTTCCAGTACTGGGTTACAGCTGGAAGGGCATCCGCTGAGTAAAACATATGCTGGAATAGTTGGCGGTTCATTCCACTTTGACGACCCCTGAAATGGAGACTAAGCCGAAGGAGAATGAATAAATGTTAGACTTGCAGTATTTAAGCACAACCATCCTCTTTTATTTTCGCAGTACTTCATATTAATTTCTTTCTCTGTATGTCCTACTTTTGTCTTAATAAAAATAAGCAAATTATTAAAAACAAAATGTCCTTATGGTATTTTTTACTTTTCTCACAGATTGAGAACTACATCAAAGACAACATGAAGACGGAGATGGTGCAGCTACAACAGAGCGCCGTTCACAACCACACGGCGGCCATGCTGGAAATGGGCACCAGTCTTCTGTCCCAAACGGCAGAACAGACACGAAAACTGACCGACGTGGAGACACAGGTACTAGGACTGCACTATACTGGACAAATATGCAATATTGTTGTGGAGTATTGCAACAACTACAGTGCTGAACACAATTGAGTACACCCCATTTTAAAAATGTATATTTTTATCAGTTTTTCTATGATTATAGGTGATGTATATTGGTGCATTTGTACAAAGCAGATTTATTAAACAGATATATTGATTAAAATAATTATGTAGTCACTAAACTTCTTTAGAAATAGAAAGATCATGCATTTAAATTCATGCTAAATATAGGAAAATAATTCAAAAATTTCAACAAAATTATGTATATTTTTTAGTTTCTCTTGAATTTTGCTCTTTTTTTCATATTTTTCCCTTGCATATAAATTTGGGTGTACTAATTTTGGACCGTTATCGTAAGTTATTTTGTTAGATTAGCTCCAGATTTGGCCAATTTATATGAACAAATATAATATTGTAAAGCTTCCTATAGAAAATATGAATCTAAATGAGAGATTTGTGAAGGGTGAACATAAATGTTGAGCACTATATATTTCATACAATATAGCATTTCCCTAGAAAAATGCAATTTTTTATTAGCTGTCATTTTAAATCATTTATTTTTTTAATGATATTAAAATAGACAGCTAAATATATTTTGAATTTAATTCATTCTGAATCAGACTAAAAACCTGTGTCAAAGTGCAAACATATTGGGCCCTATTTTAACGATATACATATAGCTTTCTTCATGAGCCACGGCTGTGTTCAAAATGGCATCAATGTTTTCAAAGTGCACTGCGAAGGAAACACAATTGTCAATATGAAGATCGCCAAAACTAAACTGTAAAAATACTTTGAAAGCAAATTACACGTAAGAGAGATGATTTAATGCTTTTTTATTTTTAAATCATTCAGAGTGTAAGGGCCCTATTTTAACGATCTAGGCGCAAAGTCCAAAGCGTAGGGCGCAAAAGCATTAAGGGCGTGTCAGAATCCACTTTTGCCTTTTTAAGGACGGAAAATTCAGCTTTGAAAACACAGCTCATGGTCTGACAGGGTTGAGCTTATTCTCTTAATGAGTTATAGGTGTGTTTTGAGAATAAACCAATCAGAGTCTCGTCTCTCATTCCCTTTAAGAGTCAGTTGCGTCGCGCCATAGGGCATTTGCTTTGTGGACTTTGTGAAGTGGATTAACCGAGCGCTTCACTCGCGAGAAACAGTTAAAAAGAGCATCTGCAGTGTGAGAATGAGCCTCCTCATTCTTTACTTTCACTCTCGTGGATAAAGAAACATGTACGCACAGACGTCCATTAGCCTACATAATTAATTTAGTTTAAGCTTTGTTTCAAAACTATTTGTTTCAAAACTATTTCTAAATTCAGTTCTAATTTCCAGCAAACAAATAAATGAACAATAATAACGAAGTGTGGTCAAAAAACTGAGTTATTTCCAAAAAACACATGCTATGGCCCATATGGTCTAAAACCTGACAGGAGGCCAAATCTAAGCATGTTTTTAATAAAACAGATATAAATATGCATATAATAAATAATAATACTACTAATAATAACATTATACAAAAGCAATTTGTTATGAATAAACTGAAAAAGCCCCCCGAGATGAAGAAGGCATTAGGGCAGTGTTGTTTATATTTATCTAGAAAATAATAATTTTTGTAATATTTTAATCCTTTAATTCTTTTTCATTTGTAAAGATATTTGTGTATTGCTCTACATCCTGTGTGTATTAAGCAAGGCGCCCATCTAACGTGCTCTGACTTTAGACCTCCTCTCAGCTGGTCTGTTGAACAGTCTATTTTAGTTCCTCAAAATAGCAACGCGCCAGCAATGCGCCTTAACACACCTCCTTTTGTAGACTAAAATGGCTATGAGCGCACATATGAGTGCAAATGCATTTGCTATTTAAACAGCATGGTAAAAAACATAAAAATGACACTTGCGTCAAGCTGAAACTAGCAAACAACATTTGCGTCGTGCCTTGCGCCACATTGCGCCGGGTGTATGTTAGGGCCCTTAGTCTTCAACACACTTCATTGAATGAAATTCTCTGTTTCGGCTGTTGTTATTTTCAGTTCAATTCATCTTTATTTCTCTAGCGCTTTACAATGTAGATTGTGTCAAAGCAGCTAAACACAGAAGTTCTAGTAAACAGAAACCAGTTTTATGAGTTGAAGTTCAGTGTAGTTCAGCTCAGTGTGGTTTAATCTTTACTGCTCAGCGTTCAAAGACTGAAGAGCAAATCCATCGATGCGCAGCTCCATAAGTCCCTAAACAAGCAAGCCAGTGGTGACAGCGGCGAGGAACACAGTTCACCAATTGACGAAAGTGCAGAAAAAAAACCTTGAAGAAAAACCAGGCTCAGTTGGGCATGAACATTTCGCCTCTGACCAAACCTCTTGTGCAGAGCTGCAGTCTAGGTGCCGGAGGCTGGAGAACGCTGAACGTCCAATGCTGAACGTCCTTTTTCCCACCATTAGTGTTTATTTTCAGCTCTGGGTTCAGCTTTGGGATGCTCCAGCCAATAACAGAACGGCAACCTCTTGGGAGGCAGGTTAAATATAGTATGGCCCCATCTGATTGGTCAAATTTAGATAAACAACCAGTGCATAAAGTATATGTAATTTATTACAGATTTCTGCAATATGTACAGTTGAGGTCCGAATTATTAACCCTCCATTAGTTAAATTTGAATTATTTTATATTTTTCCCCCAATTTCTGTTTAACAGAGACTTTTTTTCAACACATAACTCATTTCTAACAACTGATTTATTTTAGCTATGCCATGATGACAGCAGAATATTTGACTAGATACTTTTCAAGATATTTGTTACAGTCACCAGCGATCTAGCTGCTGTGGATCACTGGAGAACTACACACACACCACAGTTAAGAACTACAAATCCCGTCAAGCACCCCACACACACAATCACACACCTGTTCCGGTTTTCCCTAAATACATGCGCACACACACAAACTCACAGCTGAAGCACTTCATTGTTTCATTACCTGGACTATAAAGACAGCACTCACACACACATCTGGGCTGAGTCTTGTTATCTGTCAATACTGTGACATTATGACACATTTTCCTTTGCTTTGTTCTAGCCATATTTTGACTCTTGCTTTGTTTTGTTGTTTATTGACCTCGACGTTGTATTGTTTTGATCGTTGCCCGCCTGATCAATCTGCCAAATAAACTGCACATAGATGCTCAATGTCGTTGTCTGCGTCCATCAGTTACAATAGTATTCAGCTTAAAGTGACATTTAAAGGCTTAACTAGGTTAATTAGGGTAAAGTTAGGGTAATTAGGCAAGTCATTGCATAACAGTGGTTTGTTCTAGAGACACTCCAAGGCAAATGTTGCTTAAGGGGGTTAATAATATTGACCTTAAAATGCTTTTAAAAATTAAAACTGCTTTTATTCTAGCTAAAATAAAACAAATAAGACTTTCTCCAGAAGAAAAAATATTATAGGAAATACTGTGAAAAATTCATTGCTCTATTAAACATAATTTGAGAAATATAAAAAAAAAAGAAAGCAAAAATGTACTTCAACTGTATATTGCATATACTATTATCACGATATACTATGCAGCCCTACCAGGTACGCATTTCACACCCCATTAAAGCAGCAGTCTATTTTCCATGTATCCTCTTAACACGGCATCCACCAAGCCAAGAACAACACTAGTACCACAGTCTCTTTTTTTCATGCGTCGTTCTCATGTTGTTCGTTCTGAATGTCTTTATGACTGCAGAGGGAGATTGTAAGGTTGTGTTTTGCTGATTTGTCAAATAAGAGCTTGAATAACTGTTCATAAGTGCTGTCGTATGGTGCTGCAGTACAGCGCTGTGTGTTTATGACTTCTCCTGAGGCACGGCTCACTTAATACTGACTTACTAATGCTTTTTAGGTCTGTGTTTTTGCGGAAGGATTACTGTATTTTTATTGGAGTGTCTTCGTTTTGCAGGTTTTGAATCAGACGTCGCGGTTGGAAATTCAGCTGCTGGAGAACTCGCTGTCCACCAATAAGCTGGAGAAGCAGCTTATGATACAGATCAATGAAATCAACAAGATTCATGACAAGAATGGGTAAAGATCCTCACACACCGAATAAATAATCAACATTGGCTGTTAATTTACTCACCCTCAGGCCAATATTCCTTTTTCAATAGTACATTAGAGTACTAATTACTCTATTCACACTGTTTACTCTATTTACTCTATTCACACTGTTTATTTTGCTAGCGTACATTGTTGGAGTTAAGTTGAACAGTTAATGCATTTAACTGTTAGTTCATAGGCAATAACAGGTAATGCACAGTGATAGGTGACACTTATGATTTTATAATAAAAAACAAAGTTCATAATAAACAGAAATCCAATTCGTTTGGAGCAAATATTCATGATTTTTACTTTATTTTGTGAATGTATTATTTTTGGCTCCATACTAGATTTCCTTGAGGTTGTAAAACCCTTAAGACCCTCACACGGCAAAAAAAAATAAATCAACATTTTCTGTTAATTTACTCACCCACTGGCCAATATTCATTATCAGAATCAGAATCAGTTTTATTGCCAAGTGTGCTTCACACAAACAAGGAATTTGTTTTGGCAACAGAAGCTTCCAGTGTACATAAAGTGACGAGTGACAACACAAAATTAAATACAAGAAAAGAAAAAGGCGATAAACATTAAACATTAAACAGAGATGCAGTTAGTCAAAAAGATCTGGATGTTGAGTTGTATGTACAGATATGTTGTAAATATACAGGTTATAAGGTGCTGTGTACAAGTGCGTATGAGAAAGTATTGCATGTTTATTGCACAGTAGGGGAATATTTAACTGTTCATGAGGTAGATGGCCTGAGGAAAGAAACTTTTCCTGTGTCTATCTGTTTTTGTGCTTGGTGCTCTGTAGCGCCGACCAGATGGTAACAGTTCGAACAGGTAGTGTGCTGGGTGTGAGGCGTCCAGAGTGATTTTATGAGCCCTTTTACTCACTCTGGAAGAGTACAATTCAATTATTCAATAGTACATTAGAGTCCATTATTCAATAGTACATTAGAGTCCATGTAAAATCATATTTCACACTTTATTTTGCTGGAGTACATTGTTAGAGTTATGCCTAATTCACACAGGGCATCAGCGTCAACCCTTCCCATTCACTTTGAGTTGGTGACGTCAAGCTTTGCCAAACTGAATTGTGAATTCGTCTGAGCCGCTTCAGTGGCATTGATCACTGCAGAAGTTGGGAATTTCTTAACTTTTCAAGAACCAACGGAAGCATCAGCCAATCAGGGGTGCGTTTCCTAAACAATGACGTAAGTCGCACCTGAACTATCATAGTACGATGCATCGTTTGGGAAAAGAACGATGTAGTGACGAATGTTTCCCAAAACCCGTAGTTTCTCTGTCGCAGATCCATCGCTTGAACCACGTTAGTTATAATGTAAAATGCCCATAATGATGCTCTAAACGCGCACACGCATTAAAAACAAATTCAATATTAGTTTTGGTAAAAACATGCACTCGCTTTCCATATTAATTGAAATATATGTAAACAGCACATATAGGGCCTGTGTTTGCTTTACTAATATTATTGAGAACATTACATATTCTATTCTAAATTAACATAAAATCACTTACTAAAGCTAACACGTATTCTAATATCATATAAAAATCATATAAATAAATTAATAATGAGGCTATTTATTAAAACATTTAATTAGGAATTATTAGGAAATGAAGAAAATCCTACTTTAATAATAACATTAATAACAATAACGATGATTATTATTATTATTATTATTATTATTATTATTATTATTATTAAGTAGGATATATATATTTTTTTTTTTAATATCTACTTTTACACATGTACTTTACACAATTTGACAAATGCAAACCACTGCAGAAATGTTCTAATCAGCAGGCCCATGTCCTATACAGTACAGATACTTAATACCCACTATCAATTAAAAGCATTACTGTATGCTATGTTTTTTGTTTTCACAAGCTTTAGAGACGTAACGTAAATTCCGTTTTTAAATAATAGGTCACCTATAGCTTTCATCATGAGCCATAGCTGCGTTCAAAATTACATCAATGTTTTCAAAGTGCACTGCGAAGGGAGCACAATTTTTTAAACATGAAGATCGCTAAAACTGAACTTTAAAAAGCAAATTACACGTAGGACAGATGATTTAATGCTTTTTTATTTTTAATCATTCCAAGTTTGAATGTTAGAATGTTTTAAATGAATAGGGCATAGGGTGCATAAGTGGGAATAGAACACAGCCAGGAGCTATGTTTCTAACTACAGCTTCAGAGGTGTAGTTACAAGCCTACAAGTTTGTGACGCAGTTTGTGAATGTTCGTTGGAACGACGGATTTGGGAAATGCCAAATCACTGAACTATGTTTTTAATGATGGAACTTGCAACCTTAGTTGGCTAATGATGGATTTCAGAAACTCACCCTAGATCGCTTTGTGCAAATACCCTTAGCTCAGACAGTAGCCGATCGTGGATCAGAGATGCCCTCCTTCAAGCATTGATGATGAAGCCTTATGTGAATCAGGCGTTAAGGTGAATAATTAATGCAATTATCTGTTCATTCATAGGCGATAACAAGTGATGCACAGTGATAGGTGACACTTATGGTATTATAATCATACATGTGTGCTATGCATAATTAAAAGATACCTTAATTTCTAATTCATATAGTGGAAAAACTTTTATTTTAAGTTTTGTCGGGCCGGAGACGGGCGAGAGGGGCCGCCGGTCCACCTCCCGTTGGGAATGAAGGTGCACCAGACAATTAAGCTTCCCCAATTCACCTGTACCACATGTGTTTGGACTGTGGGGGAAACTGGAGCACCCGAAGGAAACCCACGCCAACACGGGGAGAACATGCAAACTCCACACAGAAATGCCAACTGACTCAGCCGAGGCTCGAACCAGTGACCTTCTTGCTGTAAGGCGACAGCCCTGCCTACTATGCCATCGCACCGACAGACTAAAAATAATACTCAAATAAACAACAGAATATCAAAAAGCCTAGTGTTCACAATGTTGATTATTAAGAAGCCATTTAATTTAAAGTCAGTTAATACTACAGTATGCTGAAGCATTCATTAACAAAGTGTTGTAAATGTTATAATATTACAGTATACACTATCATAGTATGCTTTAAAAACACTGCAGTGGTAGTTACTATAAATTACATAAGTATTTTTTTCACATCGGTTGACCATTCACTAACAGGTTAATAATGTTGCTGCTCTATTTGTTCCTGCTTAAACTGAAACACAAAAAGCAAACGTCTTGTTTTTTTATGCTGTTTGACCTGCCAGTGCAGATGTTCAAGTCTCTCTCGCTTGTGATTTTGAGGAAACACTCTTTCCTGCGTGTGCCAGAACCACAGGACAGATCATTACACAAAATGATTTTCAATTCTTGACAGCACAAGACTCTCAGACTTCAGCTCCGTCCTGTACGATGCAGAGAAATGGGCCAAAACCCTGAACCGTGTCCTTTGACCCAGCGCTAAACTCTGTCCCGTGTGAAGATGAATTTTGCAATGCAAAACGTTTGGAAGAGTTTTCAATTCTCCGTGCATTGATTGGTCTGATGGGACGTGTGTGTTACTGTCAGAATCAAGCTTTAATTCCCAGTGATCTCTGTTTTGAGCCCAGCTGCTGCTGAGAGCATGCAAACATTCATATCTTTCTAGTTAAAACAAATTGTCTAGCATTGTTGTTAGTAGTTTTGATGCACTCACATTATTATTTGTTCAAATCACTTATTTAAAATGAGCTGAAACAAGATTTTTTTGACGGGACAACTTACTTTTGTTATGTTTATTCATTCATTTTCTTTCTGCTTAGTCTCTTATTTATCAGGGGTCAGTGGCGCCTGCAGCCATACGGCTGTGCGCATTTTGCTTACCTACCATGAGAGGACGCGAATGAATACCGCTTTTTAATTAATTAATTTATTTTTTACATAATTTAAATAGATTATTAAACAGTATACACTACGATATATTGACAAAGCAAGAAAGAATGAGAATAATTAAAGGTTTGTGTTTTTGTGTTTTAAAGTGTGTATGTACTTGTTGGGAGATGAATAAAGAAATCTATTGGCTTTAGTTTTGCTGGCGGTTTTTCCTCACACACAAAAAAAATACAATTCATAAAGCTATTGTTTAAAACAAGGTTCAAAATGACTAAACTCTCTTTAAATCAGCTAAACTTAATTGAGATTTTTGCCAAAAGGCATAAAACTAATGAGACAAATACTGATCCCACACCGAGTGGAGACCACAGTCTCATCAGCACCTGAGCCAGGGGAACTCCAGGCCCTGCCCATGTCTCATTCATCGGACAAGTATGATCCAGCTGCGCAGCTTCCTCGCATGGATCCGCTATACCATTCAGGGTGTTTTAAACAATTTTATCTGACAGACTAGCACAAATAAGCAGACATCTCCATTCTCACAGTGAGTTTCTGAGTTCTCTCACCCTTCCAGCCGAATTTGTTCTTCTAAGGGTAATCTGGAAACACTTCAGTGCTGCTGCGAATACTTTGTAAACGCCTGTCCTGCTTATTCAAATTACCTGCTTGATTAAACAAATTCAATTGTAATTGACCGGCACAATGGATGGTTTTGTAAATAACATAGTTGAATACAGGCTTCTCTGAAACTGTGAATATTTCTCATTAATTTTATTTAGGCTATTTTATTATTTTTATTTAAGAAACCAGTTTGAGTTTTTGGCGCTGAAGCATATAGCGGACTGGTTTTGAAGCACTTCACCTCAGATATTCGTTATTCTTGTTTATCTAGTACAGTGTTTCTCAACCACGATCCTGGAGGACCCCCAACACTTCATGTTTTGGATGTCTCCTTTGTCTGTCACACCCATTACAGGCCTTTCAGTCTCTGCTAATACGCTAATTGATCTGAATCGGGTGTGTTTGTTTAAGGAGACATAGAAAATGTGCAGAGCTGGTGGTCCACCAGGAATGTGGTTGAGAAACACTG
>CAIGQZ010031581.1:2145769-2173465 GCA_903798205.1 Danio tinwini | reverse complement strand
CACAAATATATTATTGTAAAGCGTCCTATAGAAAATGTGAAGTTTATCCATGAACTAATTTCATAAAATAAATATACTAATATAAATTTAACCATCAAATGAGCACACTAGAAGTAACACCAAACACCTACTTTTACATAGTGTACATTGTACATAGTGTTGTTATAAATATTTGTTCTGTGTACTTTTTTCATATTTATTTATTTGTTTATTTATTTATTTATTTAATCTCTTTATTTATTTACGTAATTACTAGACATATCTGTCCTAGAAGCTGTCTTAGAAGTATCTAAAAGTACTAAGGTATTAATATTAGTGAGAACAAAAAATTAAAAATATTGGAACTTGTACTTGGGATTTAAAATGGGAATGGTGCATTCATAATATACATTATAAAAATACTTACTTCATTAATTTTTTTTTTACAAAGTCTCCAATAAAATTGTGATTTTAGTTTTAATATAATATTTTTTACAATTAAGAAAAGCAATGCATGAAATCAAAATTTACAATGTTTATTCTGCTAGCGCACATTTTTTAGGCGAAGAATGTGAATAATCTATTAAATTAATCTGTCTTAAATTGATCAATCTCATAATTACATAAATGATATCCTTACTCAATTCTGTTCTGGAATGGCAGTCTTTGTCTGATGATATCTGATTGGACAAAATATGTTTAGGCACGCCCCTCCTACAGTTAGTTCACTGCAAGTGAAAGATAAGAGGAGCACAAAAATAAAACCCAACCTGATTTAACATTAAAAAAAGTCAACTCTTTTAATACTAAAAGCAGTATACAGGGAGTGCAGAATTATTAGGCAAGTTGTATTTTTGAGGATTAATTTTATTATTGAACAACAACCATGTTCTCAATGAACCCAAAAAACTCATTAATATCAAAGCTGAATATTTTTGAACGTAGTTTTTAGTTTGTTTTTAGTTTGAGCTATTTTAGGAGGATATCTGTGTGTGCAGGTGACTATTACTGTGCATAATTATTAGGCAACTTAACAAAAAACAAATATATACTTATTCAATGATTTATTTTCACCAGTGAAACCAATATAACATCTCAACATTCACAAATATACATTTCTGACATTCAAAAACAAAACAAAAACAAATCAGTGACCAATATAGCCACCTTTCTTTGCAAGGACACTCAAAAGCCTGCCATCCATGGATTCTGTCAGTGTTTTGATCTGTTCACCATCAACATTGTGTGCAGCAGCAACCACAGCCCCCCAGACACTGTTCAGAGAGGTGTACTGTTTTCCCTCCTTGTAAATCTCACCTTTGATGATGGACCACAGGTTCTCTATGGGGTTCAGATCAGGTGAACAAGGAGGCCATGTCATTAGTTTTTCTTCTTTTAGACCCTTTCTTGCCAGCCACGCTGTGGAGTACTTGGACGCGTGTGATGGAGCATTGTCCTGCATGAAAATCATGTTTTTCTTGAAGGATGCAGACTTCTTCCTGTACCACTGCTTGAAGAAGGTGTCTTCCAGAAACTGGCAGTAGGACTGGGAGTTAAGCTTGACTCCATCCTCAACCCAAAAAGGCCCCACAAGCTCATCTTTGATGATACCAGCCCAAACCAATACTCCACCTCCACCTTGCTGCGTCTGAGTCGGACTGGAGCTCTATGCCCTTTACCGATCCAGCCACGGGCCCATCCATCTGGCCCATCAAGACTCACTCTCATTTCATCAGTCCATAAAACCTTAGAAAAATCAGTCTTGAGATATTTCTTAGCCCAGTCTTGACGTTTCAGCTTGTGTGTCTTGTTCAGTGGTGGTGGTTTTTCAGCCTTTCTTACCTTGGCCTTGTCTCTGAGTATTGCACACCTTGTGCTTTTGGGCACTCCAGTGATGTTGCAGCTCTGAAATATGGCAAAACTGGTGGCAAGTGGCGTCTTGGCAGCTGCACGCTTGACTTTTCTCAGTTCATGGGCAGTTATTTTGCACCTTGGTTTTTCCACACGCTTCTTGCGACCCTGTTGACTATTTTGAATGAAACGCTTGATTGTTCGATGATCACGCTTCAGAAGAACAATTCTGAGTACAACTGTATACTGTACATGATGCTTGTGTCCACTGTTTAATTCCTGATGTTTTTTCCTCTCAAAATATAAGAGTTGACAAGTCTGACAGAATTACTATGACTATAATGTGCATCATAACAGAACCGTTCTGTGTTTTTAAACAACATAAGATCCGTTTCTTGCACTTTAATAAAAGCATGTTAAAGCATGTCGTCTTTAAGTTTGGCATCAAGCACAGGCGGAAACACCGAACAAGCAGCTCATTTATCTTTGTTTAGAGTCCTCAAGAATGCACTTCATCCTAATGAGCATGAAGTCATCCAGAAATACTTGCAACCAGTATTTGATGTGGGTGGCTTTAAAGTGATTAGGCAGCTCGTTACCATAAACTCAGCGAGATGGATGAAGTGTAAGGAACCAAAATTGCATATTTAACAATAAGATCACACACACACACACACACACACACACACACACACACACACACACACACACACACACTCACACACACACACAGACACACACACACACAAACACACAGACACTTGGCTTGTAATGTCTGTTGTTGCGTCAGCGGGGTCTTTGGACATCCCTAAAATACAATACAGGAGATTTATGAAGCCCTCTCTCTACTGTCTGATCTGATTTGAGCCGATGACTTTCAGGAAATGATTTTGTGAGGCCGCACATGTTTCATTTGGTTTCCCTTTCATTGCTGGCACAAGATTTTTTGGCTTCGAGCGAGAGTCAAAAGCATAATAACCCTCAGGTTAAGACCTCGGGCAGAACTGTTGGTGACACAATAAAGCGAGATGGGAAAATCAAACGCTGATTTTAACCACCAAACTCTGGACTGCATAAAGCGAAGCGTTTGAAGGCGAGTCTGCATGGAGGATTTGTGGTTGTAATCCTCTGGTGTGGACGGCTGGGCTTGAGTTTCACGCTCTGTGTGGTTTGTCGTCTGTATTGTGTGTGCATTAGGCTTTTCCCGGCGTGAAGACTGAAGTTTACGTTCATGGGTCGAGTATGTGGAGGTGATGTGCATAAATCACTGAGGATTCTGGCAGTGTGGGGACATTCACACACACTGCGTTTTTCCATTCACCATAAAAAAAATAAAAATAAAAAGTTGACTTAAAATTGTAGGCCAATTTGCTTTTTTAAAAACAATTAAATTCAAGTTGATTTGTATTGCGCGTTTCACAATAATTGTTGTTTCTAAGTGACATTATTGCATTACAATCAAAATCAGAAAAGTTAAGGAGTTGTATATAGGGTGGACATTATATATATATATATATATATAAACATAGTAAACCTGCATAGTTAATAGTTAAGTAGTAAATTTAGTAGTTCATTTAATAGTTAGTGGTTAATTAGCTTTTTTTCTGAGCTGACTCAGCTTTTAACCCAAGTACTGCAGTTGACTATTTAAATTAGATTAGAGTAGATTAGATTCAACTTTATTGTCATCACACATGTACAAGTACAAGGAAACGAATTGAATTAAGCTGTGCAGCAAGTTGCCTGGCAATTTGAGTAAATTGAGTAACTTTTTTTGTGCGTGTTTCAATATGATACTTCTATGTAAACGTGCTTGATGAACATGCGTTACACTTGCATTTCTAATAAATTTTTGGGGGGTCAATTTAAGTTGAGTCAACTCAAAAAAGCTTCAGCAAGTTGCCTTACAATTTTAAGTTGTGTACTTTATTATTTTTTTTACAGTGTTCCAATAGGACACTTCTCCATTGTTTTTCTATGTAAACATGTGCTTGATGGACATACGTCACACTCACATCTTTTTGCATTTAAAAATATTTTTACATTAAAAGAAAATAAAATTGTAGGGGTTGATTTAAGTTGAGTCAACTCAAAGTTGTGCAGCAAATTGCCTGACTGTTTTAAGTTTAATGTTTTTTTAATGTTTGTTTTGTTTGTTTTAAGTTTAATGTTCCAATACAATACTTTTTCATTGTTTTTCTATGTAAACATGCTTCATGGACATGCATTGTACTCGTATTTCACTTCTTTTGAATTTAAAAATGTTTTTACACCTTAAAGAATTCCAACTTTTCTGGGTCTATTTAAGTTGAGTCAACTCAAAAAAGCTATGCAGCAAGTTGCCTTCAGTTCAATCAAGGTTTTTTTTGTTTTTGTTTACAGTGTTCCAATACTTCTCCATTGTTTATGTAAGCGTGCTTGAAGGACATGCATTATGCTCAAATTCGACATCTTTTGTATTTAAAAATATTTGTACGCTTAAAGAATTCCAACTTTTAGGGGTCGATCCAAGTTGAGTCAACTCAAAGTTATGCAGCAAGTTGCCGTACAATTTTAGGTTGAGACAAAGCTGTGCAGAAATTTGTCTTACTATTTTACTATTTTACAGTGTTCCGATAGTTCTCCGTTGTTGTTTTTTTATGTAAACTTGCTTTATGAACATGTTACGTTCACTATCACTTCTTTTGCATTTAAAAATAAGAATTGTAACTTTTAAGGGTGGTGTAAGTTGTCAACTAAAAGCTGTGCAGCAAGTTGCCTTACTATTTTAAGTTTTTGTTTTTACAGTGTTTCAGTACAATACTTTTTAACTTGTTTTTCTATATAAACATGTGCTTACTGGACATGTTATGCTCGCATATCACATCTTTTGCATTTAAAAGTCTTTGTACATTTAAAGAATTCCCACTTTTAGGGGTCGATTTAAGTTGAGTCAACTTAAAGTTATGCAGCAAGTTGCCTTACAATTTTAAGTTGAATCAGTGTTGCTGTTGTTTTTTTACAGGGCTCCAATATGATACTTCTCCATTGTTTATGGAAATATGTGCTTGATAGACATGCATTAAGCTTGCATTTAATATCTTTTGCATTTTAAAAAAAATATTAACGTAAAAAAAAATTCTACATTTTAAGAAAAAGTTTGCTTTACTATTTTGGGTTGAGTCAATATTTTGGTTCTCCAAAAGGGTTCGGTAGTCAATGCATTCAATACAGATGTATAAATCAATCTTAAAGGGCACCTATCATGAAAATCTACTTTTGTAAGCTGCTTGGACAGAGCTGTGTGTAGTATAGTGTGTCCACTGTCATATTGGAGTTATATAAAGACATTAATAGCTCATTTCCACTGACTGGTACAGTACGGTATGGTACGGGTGACCTTTATCAGGCTTGCGTTTCCACTACAAAGGGTACCCTTTTGGTGGGCGTGGTGTACTACAGAGTTTTAGTCAACGTCATTCTAGCTTGAATAAATGTCTACAGTAAAGCTGTACAGGTTGTTTAGAAATCATATGAGAAGCATTTCTCACAAAACAGATGCTTTAAACATATTAATACTTGTGTATAAATGTTCATCACTAATCTTTCTATGAACATGATTTGATTATAACTGCAGATCAATGACATCTGTAAATGTATAAAATAAGTAAATAAATGAACATATTTAAACACATACAGAATTACAGTCTCCAATATTCAGTTCAAACCTCTCATCTGTATCTTTAATCTTCGCCAGCACATGTAGCCTCTGTTAGAGAGTAATTCTGTCATTCCCAGTTCATAATAGTCCAGAAGGTGATGATAAACATGGCAGTTTGTTCATGATTCAGGTTGCTGAAACAATTTGCTCCTGTGTTTTGTCGCGCTTCTCTTTTTTTCACGCTTCACTCTCGCTTTTGTCCTGTTCTTTTCTGAACGGATCAGATGTCGAAGACGCTTCATTAATCACGCACACGTTATTATCATCAGCTCAAGAAGTTTGTTATATCAAAAAAGACGCGATCACGAGCTCCCTGAAGAAAGCGAAAACCGCTCACACTTTTAGACAGCCTCGTAAAGCAACAATAGGACACGGCAGATTTTGTTCTTCTTGGCTTTGTGGCTGTACATCAAGACAACAACAAAATTTGTTTAAGCTCAGGTCATCCATGGCTCGTTATTATATGCATAAAGTTGTCTCAGCTGTGTAATAAAAAAATGGCTGTCCCTTTGTTTTCATTCTGGCTAGCTCCACGAGATCGTGACGTCACTCTGTAACCAATCAGCGTTCAGCTGTGCGTGTAGCTCCACCTTTTGGTCCCCTTTCTCATCTCATCTTTGGTACCCTTCCGAAAGGGTGCCAAAAAAGTGGTATGGTACGGTTCGGTATGCCTTTTGACAGTGGAAACGGCCATAAAAGTGAACCGTACCATACAGTACCACTCAGTGGAAATGAGGCTTAAGTCTCTTATTTTAATTTCCTGATGTTAAAATAAAATCCAAATTCCAGGGATTCTGAGACCCACCCCAAGTGACGTATAGGAGTATGCTTTTCCCCACCCATCAATTTGATTGACAGCTGCGCATTATTAACGTGTCTCCATAATAACGCATATACACATCAACAGAACAGAATTTGCAAAGTAACTAGGATTAAAAGATCTGTTCAGCTCTCTGTGATCAGCTGCGGCTCTAGAATGAGTTTTACAAGTTTAAATTGTTTTTAAAACAGAGCATGTTTGTTATAAAGGGAAGACAGTAAAATTGCTATCTAATTCATAACCATTGGAATCATAAAATAACCGCATAGTGTCAGTAAACGTATTTGTGTACTGCGAACTTTGTAACGCCATTTGTGTGTGACCCATTGTGTCAGAAATGCTTAAATAAACTTCAGCACAAATACATCAAATAACCTTACTTAATATTTTTGACTCATAAACTGAATCTCTGCTGCATCCGTGTCTGTCTCTGTCACTGACTGCTGTTTATCTGAGATATCACAGAAGAAGCATGGAGGTACAGTGGATGGAGCTCCAGCTCATTTGCATTTAAAGACACAGGCTACAAAAACTGCTTCACTTTGATTTGAGCTCAAAATGAGCATATTCTGCATTGTTTAGTAAATAATCTAATGGGTATTTTGAGCTGAGACTTTACAGACACATTCTGGAGACACCAAAGTCTTGTAATGTATCTTGTAAAAGGGGTAAAATAGGAGTTTCTCTACTTTTTTGTCTCAGGCTGTTTTTGAAGACCCACAGCGGGACAGCGGGACGGCAGAGCAGTTTGGCCATCCACGGAGCAGACTTCAGCACCAAAGATGTGGACAATGATAACTGCACATGCAAGTGTGCACTGATGCTCAGCGGCGGTGAGTTTACATTCAGCTCTTTACTGCAACACTACAGTCTCATTCAATTACACAGGTGTTACACAGTACATAACTTTCAAATGCATTACACAGCTTCTACATGGATGTCTGATATATGGCCAAATATAAACATGCATTGCAAAAATAAATAAATTAGCTTTTTTTGACTTGTGCTTTTTGTCAAAGTTTAAGCCTTTCCCTAAAATAAGCTAAATAATGCTTCATATGGCAGATTATTTAGCTTGTTTTTAAGGAAAAAAACTAATTGTGACTCATTGTTTATGAAAACAAAACAATATTTTTTGCTTGTCTAGAAAATGCTCCTTGATTTTTAGGCATTTAGATTAGAAACAAGACAAACTCTAAGTAAGAAAGTCTTTTTTTTGCAGTGTATAACGTTAAAGACAAAGTGATTCATTCATTCATTTATTTTCTTTTCGGCTTAGTCCCTTTAATAATCTGGGGTCACCACAGTGGAATGAACCACCGACTTATCCAGCATATGTTTTATGCAGCGGATGTCCTTCCAGTTGAAACCCATCACTGGGAAACACCCAAACATTCTCATTCACACACACATACACTATGGTCAATTTAGCTTACCCTATTCACCTGTACCGCATGGCTTTGGATTTGTGGGGGAAACTGAAGCACCTGAAGAAAACACGGGGAGAACATGCACAGACTCCACACAGAAATATCAACTGACCCAGCTCAGGGCTCGAACCATCGACCTTCTTGCTGTGAGGCGACATTGCTACCCACTGCGCCACCGCGCTGCCTGACAGAATGATTATGAAATTAAATAATTATGGAATTTTAATAGTTTTTCAAATTATTTGTTGAATGCTGTTCAACAGAGCAAGGATGTTTCCTCACAGTATGTTTTATTAAATTAAAGCTGCGGTCACGCTGCACTTTGCTCCCCATAGACTTCCATTCATATGCACGCGAATGCAACCTCGTGCGAGAAGTTTTGCAGTTCGCTGCGTTGCAAAATTCAAGCTTTGGTCAACTCTAACATGCAAAACTCCTTCACGGGACTGCTTGAGACCAATCAAAGATCAAACCTGACCTCTCTGTACAGAAATTTTAAATGTGAACCAATCACTCGCTTCAATGTCTAATCATGTTGTTTAATCCTGCTCCTTTTCCCAGCGCCGTACGACAGAATTTTGCATGCTCAAACTCTAGTGTGACCGCGGCATAAGTGTCTGTTTTACTTTGATTCATGTTTTGCTAGTAGGAAGGAATTATTAACTTGACATAGTAATCTAAAATTGTGACATTGAAACAAGACAAAAACTATACAAAAAGCAGTGTATATATTATATTGTGGGGGCAGCATGGTGGCTCAGTGGTTAGCGATGTGGCCTCACAGCAAGAAGGTCGCTGGTTCGAGTCCTGGCTGGGCCAGTTGGCATTTCTGTGTGGAGTTTGCATGTTCTCCCCGTGTTGGCGTGGGTTTCCTCCGAGTGCTCCGGTTTCCCCCACAGTCCAAACACATGCACTATAGGGGAATTGATTAACTAAATCGGCCGTAGTGTATGAGCAACGTAACTCACTATAGTTTGGAGGTTTGGAGTTAGTTTGGTGTTTGTAATATGAACGGTCTAGAAGGAGATGCATTCTTAAAATAGTCTAAGGAGAAGATGAAGATGGAAGAATAAGTTTATGTAGTAAAACAGTTATGTTGGCTTTCTCAAGCCACCATAATTAGAAATACTTCAACAAAGTATACAATACTTAGTTACTAACTAATTAAGTTACCAGTCCTACCCGTTTGAACAGCACCATTTTATTAATTTGAATAGAAAAAAATAATCCGGGTGTGGCACGGTGGCTTAGTGGTTAGCACTGTCGCCTCACAGCAAGAAGATCATTGGTTCGAGTCCCAGCTGGGCCAGTTAGCATTTCTGTGTGGAGTTTGCATGTTCTCCTTGTGTTGGCGTGGGTTTCCTCCGGGTGCTCCGGTTACCCCCACAGTCCGAACACATGTGTGTGAGGGTGTGTGTGTGTGTGTGTGTGTGGGTGTGTGTGTGTGTGTGTGTGTGAGAGAGAGAGAGAGAGTGAGAGAGAGAGAGAGAGAGAGAGAGAGAGAGAGAGAGAGAGAGAGAATACAGTAAACCCAGTACTGGGTTGTGGCCAGAATAGTTGGTGGTTCATTCTGCTGTGGCAACTCCTGATAAATCAGGGATGAATATTATATTACTGTATATATTATTGCAGCATATATATTATTTCTTATATTGTTTCAAACTTCAAAAATGTCAATAAAAATCACGTTGTTATACTGCAGAGTTGAATTTCCAGCATCAAAAGTCAAAAGGTCAGAGATCAAGCTCCCAAAATCAATTCACAACTGTAAACAAACAAAACCCCCAAATACAGAACCTGTTAATTAACAGATTTGTTTTGACGGCATGCATTATTTCCTGGAAAGATCCTGTCTGTTTGTTAGCAAATTGCTAAATGTGGCCCTGACACTGATTGACCTCCGAGATATTTAATATCAGGATGAGAATAAACATGACGTGCATAAATCTGCAGGGGTGAATTGGGGCGATGCAATTAATAAAATTTTATGGAATTGCTTTATTTCGATGGTCCACTTGATTATTAGTAGACTGTCTGCTTAATATCTGTTGATACTGCTGCTAAACAGACATTTAACTGACTATAGGAAACATTGCAAGTACATGTCAACTTACACTAACCCTAACACCAACCTAACAGTCTACTTATAATCTAATGTGAATTAGTTGGCATGTAGATGCAATGTAACTTAAATTCAACAAACGGACCATCTAAATAAAGTGTGACCAAGTGTATATATTGTTTTAAACTACTAAAATATCATTAAAGTCACCTAGTTAAACTGCAAATACAAAACCTGTTAATTAACAGATAGTTAATACAAACAGCATGCATAATTTAACAAGCCGGAAATCAAGAAAGATCCTGTCTGTATGCTAGCTAAATGCTAAACATGGCCCTGACACTGATTGACCTCTGAGATGTTTAATATCAGGATGAGAATATGAATATGACGTGCATATGGGAATTGAGGGCGATGCAATTAATAAAAGCTCAGAGTGTCGCACTGAGAGATTTTTAATGAAAGTTCTGGAGTGCGGAAATGCCCCGAAATTGTCATTGTCAAAGTAGAGCCCACTAAATTGTGTAGCGTAAGTGCTCTAATGAAAGACATATTGGTTCCAGCTCTGGATTGTATCATGCAATCAAACTTTTATCATTCTGTTGCCTCATTTTTGGTAATGCAGTGTGGTTAACAAGCCTATAAAACACAGACCCTGGAGACGGGCCTCAGATTCAGAAAGCACGGAAACATGCAGGATCAGAGTCCAATCGGTTCAGTGTGTCAGCGAGAGCCGTGATAAAGGGCAGCGCTTTTGGCTCGCAGACCAAGGGAAAATGTCACCGATTTTTCACAGATCGCTCTGGCATTTGAGTCGGTGAAGTGAAGCTGGAGTCATGCGTGCCAAGATATGGGCAGTATGTGAGCACGCTTCATGTGTACGTGACTAATCGAATGAACAGGCCCGATGAGCAGCGGTTAATGCTGAGAGAAGCTGAACGCTGACTCCGTGTTACTTTGGTAAATTAAAACTATTACAAATATTAGTGTTTTCAGCTGTTTTTAAGTAAATAATGCACATACTGTGCACATTTTCATTAGTTGTGTATGGCAGCACAGTGGCACAGTGGGTAGCATGATCGCCTCACAGTCAGCACTTTTGTGTGGAGTTTGCATGTCCTCCCCGTGTTTGAGTGGGTTTCCTCCGGGTGCTCCGGATTCCCCTAGAAGTCCAAAAGACATGTGCTATACAGGCATTGGGTAAGCTAAATTGTACGCAATTTACTGTATGTGTGTGAATGAGTGTGTATGAATGTTTCCCAGTGATGGGTTGCAGCTTGAATGGCATCCGCTAGATCTGCACGATTAATCGAAAAAAGATTGCGATCTCAATTCGACCACCTTACTGATCTTAATCCAGCATTTCTATGATTCTGCCAATCATATTTTTAAGTTCAGGAGAGAAGCAAAGGCGGCAGCGCGAGTCTTCACATTGGTTTACATACGTTGCTCAGCGACATGGACACCTCCAAATAGTGTTGAAAGAGTCACATACTGTATTTATAAGGTATAATTCACCCAAAAATGTCATTTCTGTCTTTATGTAATGATGTATTTGCGACCGCGAAATCACACGTGACATGAGCTGACCGTGAGCTGTTACCACAAAGAGAGCAGGCGCGCGCCCTACTCAATGATAGACGCGCACGCGTTTACTTCAGAATCTGCGTAGGCTGTGAATAACAGGTAATAAAATTGTAAATAAAATTCAGTTTGTGGCAGAGTCATTGAGTATGAAAAGCACTTAGTGTAAATGAAACCGAAAGCGTGCTCGTCATTTAAATAATCATATTGCATGTTTTTAAATGTTTTTCTTTCATAGCGAACACAGAGTGTTGTGCATGAGAATAACTTGGTGTTGTGCAGTGTCAGTATAACTACTCTAGCCTATATAATGTTGTATATAATGCAAGAGTGAATCTGATAATGACTAATGTCTCATTTTACCAGTGACAAAAATGGTCTAATAATGTTGTCAATGACAGATTGCAAGCATATGTCTCAAACATAATAACTCAACATCAGAATTATGATTAGTTGTAATCTAATGTCATCACTTTACGGTGCACTAATGATCAGGACAAATTTAAAGTCTGTTCAACTCCACCATTCAAAGTCTATTCAAAATGTCGCATTTTAACCAACACTAGACCTACACATATTATTATTGTTGTTTTACCATATGTTTAAGAAATAACAATAATAAGGCTTCTCGTATTAACCTTTATTTTATATCTACAGAATCGTGAGAAAATCCTGATCTTTACTTTAAGCAAAAAAATGTCGATTCTCATTTTAGCCAGAATTGTGCAGCCCTAGCATCCGCTGCATAAAACATATGCTGGATAAGTTGGCGGTTCATTCCGCTGTGGCGATCTCAGATTAATAAAGGGACTAAGCCGAAAAGAAAATGAATGAATGAATGAATAAATAAAATAGGCACTATCCTTATAAATAAACTGCATAGTTGCATTCTCAACTTTAAAAAGCCTCGATAGTACATTATGTTGTCCAACAGCAGCAATATTTGTCAAACTGTAGAGTGTCCTCTGCACATATAAACCCCATTGTGAAAATGAACATGTTTATCTGTTTCCCAATGAATATAGGTCATACATTTTGGTGCATTTGAACAAAACTGATTTATTAAACAGATATATTTATTAAAATAATATTTTAGTCAGCAAACGTCTTTAGAAATAGAAAGATAATACATTTAAATTCATGTGCAATATTGTAATAAAATGTAAGATATTTTCGTTTCCCTTGATTTTCGGTTTTGTTTTTAATATTTTTATTTAATAATTTTCCTTAACACATAGAGTTTGGCTTCTAATTTGTGGACTGATATCGTAAGTTGTTTAGTTAGATAACTTTAGATTTGGCTTCAGTGCTAACTAAAATAAATTATATGCACAAATATAAAGCATCCTGTAAAAAAATATTAATTTAAATAAATAAGCGTGGGTTTCCTCCGGGTGCTCCGGTTTCCCCCACAGTCCAAAGACATGAGGTACAGGTGAATTGAATAGGCTAAATTGTCTGTAGTGTATGAGTGTGAATGAATGTGTGTGGATGCTTCCCAGAGATGGGTTGCGGCTGGAAGGGCATTCGCTGTGTAAAATCGTGCTGGATAAGTTGGCGGTTCATTCTGCTGTGTCGACCCCGGATTAATAAAGGGACTAAGTTGAAAAGAAAATGAATGAATGAATGAATAAACTTCCTCTGTTATATTTAAGTATATTTATATGCATTTATATGAATGCATAACACAACAGTCAGCAATAGAAATAGTTGCTCACACAAACCTAAATACATCACACCAGTAGATTGTACATCTACTCTACGTAAAGCACTGCTCAGCCTGCCAGCAGAGGCATTTTATGCATTGTGGTTGATGTGGTTTTTATGAGGAAAGCAATTAAAATGGCTGTAATTTATTGCTCTCTTATAAAAATATGAATTTTATGAGGATTTAAGACGAGACGTCCCATTTTGGTGTCTGCATCAAATTAAGTTGACAAAAGTAATTTTAAATACAAGCATATAATGCCAGTGAAATGTTTCAAATGACTATAAAATGGCAAAATATGAGTGAAATAGTGTTCATTCAGTGTAATGTGTTTCTGTAAAAATGAAAACTAATACTTATTTATTATTTATTTATTATTCTGAGCTGTACTCATTAAAACACAGCTCAAACCAACTGCAACCCAGTACTGGGAAACACTCAAACACTCTCAATCACACACACACACACACACACACACACACACACACACACAAAGACCAATTTAGTTTATCAATTCCACTATAGTGCATGTGTTTGGATTGTGGGGGAAACCGAAGCATCCAGAGGAAACCCACGCCAACACGGGGAGAACATGCAAACTCCACACAGAAACACCAACAGGCTCAGCCGGGACTCGAACCTGCGACCTTCTTGCTGTGAGGCAACACTGCTAACCACTGAGCCACCGTGTCGCCCATATATATTATCTTTGTTTGTTTATTTATTTATTTTGCATTGTTTGTTTATTTATTTGCAATAGTTTACACAATAATATGTTTTGCTATATTGTTTCTTCTTGTTAATAATTAATATTGTTTGTTTATTCATTATTATAAAATGCTGTAATAAAAAAAATTTTGACTCATGTACACCACTTTTCATCTTTGGACTGCCCTGCATGCATAAAGTCATTACTTAAATACCAGAGGTGGAAAGTAATGAATTATATTTACTCCCGTTACTGTACTTGACTAGTTTTTTTTTGATGATTGGTACTTTTTAGAGTAGTTTTTAAAATTGGTAATTTTACTTTTACTTAAGTATGATTTGCCTAAAGTATTGTATTTGTATTGTACAAATGTAGTGTAATGCATTTCTGAGACATTCATATTGTAATTTGACTAATTACAAAAAAATGAGAGTAACTATTAATATATAATTTATTACATTGTTGATGTAACTTGCCCAGCTGTGTTCGTAACATTGCTAATGTTCGTTTGCACCAGGGGACTTGGAGCAAAATTGTCTACGCACAATTTAGCGAACACAGCAGATGTTGCATTAGAATTTGTGAATTTGTTTAAATTGTTAAATAGGATAATGTGTAAAATATTTTAAATAATTCTATAATTTGTTGTTATTGGTCTTTAATTTTTAAAGTTGCTTATACAAATAAAAAATAACTAATTGGAGATTTATATCCCCTTGTCTCTTTTGAGAAATAGTTACTCTTTCCTCATGAGCAGGGCCTGACAGAATCTGCAGACATTTTTTTTTTGCTATTTCTGCAGAGAATTATGTAAAAAATCTGCCGATTTATACTGAATTATTTTGGAAGTATCAAGAATACCTTTTTACCTTTTTATTTAATGTTTACAATGCAAATCTTATTAGATCCACTTATTTGGTAAACAAAGCAAGTTCTTTCATATAATGTATCTACTACAAGACAGAAAATATTACTGTACAAACTGTATTGTAAATATAAAATTAATTAAAAAAACTGAGTAAATATAAGTTTACACACATTTACACAAGTAAATAAATAGACTCAATAATGGGCCAAAAATATGCCGATTTCTGCGCGCGCAAGTTCCATGTGGGCCTACCCGCGAGTACATTTTTAATGAGTCAATTTTAACTTCAGTAGATTAGTAGACATGTAACTTTACTTTTACTTAAGTAAATTTTTTTGGAAGTAACTACTTTTACTTGAGTAGAATATTTTATTACTCTTTCCAACTCTGTTAAATACTATTTGTTTTTTTATTTTATTTTTTATTTTTTTATATTTTATATTTATTATAATTTTTTGTAATAATATGCACAATAATATATTTTATTATATTTTTTCTTATTGTTATGAATAGGCCTAAAGGTGCTGTATGTAAATTTTTGACTCTTCTAAAGCATAAAAACACCATAATATGTGTGCAGATATTTAAGAAACATCCCAAGTGAACATACTTGTTTATCTGAAAACAATGCTGAAGTCAGATATTCTGCTTTGAAAAAGATTTTTCTGTGCCGGAACGCTGTCTTAGTTTAGGTAAATTTAACCTGCACAATGCCAGTTTAGCCAATTATAATTCAGCACTCCGGATTGCCTTGTTGGAAAACAGCGTATTTCATTCATTCATTTAGAAAGACTCTGAAAGCATGCGTCCGTGACACAAAATGCGACCTCCGGTGGACAGTATCAGACGTCGATATGAGACAGATTCAGTTCCACATGAGGTTTTTAATTAGCAAATGATATAAATATTACGAACATAAACATTACGTGAGCAGGTTACATTGTAACCGGGTGTCCTAACAACACCCTTCATGACGAGATACGCAGTGATGACCAATTTGGCTGTTTGCACCAGACGAAACATGACAGAAATGTAAATACAGCCATTCAGAAGCACAGAATATGCACTCACTCACGAAACGCTGAGGTTTATGATCTATTAATACATGTTAACCCTCTTTAACGTCATTAAATGTAGATGCTGAATCACTCATATGTGTTTAGATCTAAAGTTCAATCTCAAACGGTTAATTGTATTTTCCAGATCTGAGGTGAACTATCTGCTGCTGCTTTCAGTAAATGGCAATAAATGTCCTGTAAAATAGCATTTAAACTCACATTGTTAGCATTTAGCACTGAATAAAGCACATGAGGTTTACCTGAGGTGATCACTGTCATAGGTTTCTGTTGTTCAGCTGTGAGTAATTGAAGCCGTTTCTAATATATCAATTCCAGGTGTTGGTTAGAATCAAAACTCCTTTTAATATGGAGAATATTCCCTCTATCGCGTATCATTACTTTTATTTAGAACACAGTTTAAATCACTCGCTCCTGTACTCAATCTGGCAACCCGCGCTTCAGTTTGTTTTGATCCAGGAGTGCAATACCTAGTTCAACCACTGGGTGTCAAATTTACATACTGCACCTTTAAAGATTTTTTGACTCATACACCACTAAAATAAATACTTAAATACTGTTATTTATTTATTTATTTTGCATAGTTTGTTGTTGTTGTTTTGCAATATTATGCACAATAGTATATTTTATTCTATTATTTCTCCTTGGTCTGAACTGCTTTTAACACAGCTGTGCATGTCTTTGTATTTTAGGCTGGTGGTACGATGCCTGCGGGCCGTCCAACCTGAACGGTGTGTATTACAGACAAGGACAGCATGTCGGAAAATTCAATGGAATCAAATGGCACTATTTTAAAGGCCCCAGTTACTCTCTGCGCTCCACCGTCATGATGATCCGACCGGCCGACTTCTCATAGTCCTCCTCAAAATATTGCCAGAAGCGCTGCATTTATGCACAAGACTTTTTCAGTGTAAGTGTTTTGCAGCTGCGGTATGCAAATACTGCAATATTTGTTTGGTGATAGCAGGAATCCTGTGACAAAGAGGCTGTCCAGTCACCTTCTGGGGCCTGAGTGGGAATCGGCATGTGTCCCGGAGCTTTTATTTTTACATATCAGAGGTATGAATTGAAGTGCATTCACTTGTCACTCAGGACTGTTAATGCAGCACTTCAGCAAGTGAACTCCAGCCGACATGCGCACTTCTAAGGGAACTTAAAGCAGCTTGAATGCCTCAAATAACCTAAAGACCTAATAATGTTGAATACAATTGTGTTGCACAGATATATTTGGGTTGTGATACTTTAGTCCACTTTTTTTTATTCAATTTTGTACATTAATCCTGTCAAAGACGTGAAGAAAACCATTGCATGCAGCGTTACTTTCAGTGCTATTAACAAGGAATGTTTTTGTTTTTTTCCGTCCTCCAGCCTGACTGTGTTGAATACTGTGTGTGCAATTTATTAATGGCTTTGAACTTTGGTACACTTTTAAGCATGCCGTGGCTTTTGGCAAAGCATGCCAAAGATCACAGCTATTAAAGAGGTAATATTGATCTAATATTACCAGCAAAGTCAATGACACATGTATAATAATGTTTTAATTCATCCATACTGTCAGATTTTGTCATGTTAAGAATGCTTTCAAAGCAGTGTTATTCATATTGATGATCATATTGTTTTTAAATGACTGTCCTTAAACCGAAGACTGCAGTGTTGTTGAATTATTCTAAAAGACTAGGCTTAATTTGTCGTAGGTTTAATTCAAACTATATTTTTGCATTCGGCTGAACTATCTTTCTTCATTTTTGTGTGTAAACATGTTTAATTGTTGTTGTTCTGGGTGTTGCTGCTTTTTTTGTTTTACTTTAACATTATGTGCTGTTTTGAACATTCTGATGCACAACATGGATCTACAGTGACCTGAATGACATTGTGAGAAATTTATTTCATCATTTAGTGCTCTATATAAAATTTTCCTTTATTACTTTTGGATTACAAATTTCCGTGCCAAAATTTGTAAACATCAAAAGTTTCAAATGTTGTTTATAACAACCCAGGCGCATTGTGGATACGTAACCCAGTCAACATTTCTGGAGAACTTGAAAAATGTACTCTGAGGTATGTTTCCCAGCTGTGTGTGCTTTTTGACCATCTCAAAAGTCTTTGCGCGCGCTCTTCTTTAGGGGTGTGTACCTACACTCTTAGAAACAAAGGTACACGAGCTGTCACTTGGGTGGTACCTTTTCAAAAGGTACATATTTGTACTTGAAGGGTCCATATAAGCATATATTAGTACCTACAAATTTTAAGAGGAACACTTTTGTACTTTTTAGGTACCAATATGTACCCTTGAGGTATTAATATGGACCTTTTAGGTACAAATTTGTACCTTTTGAAAAGGTACCACCACAGTGACAGCTGCGTACCTTTATTTCTGAGAGTGTACACTGGTCTCTCGGTTCGGTTATGATTATCATGCCATCAGTTTGGTTCTGCATTGACGATACTTTCCATAAACAACTTGATGTTTTACTTAGCAACACAATAATTATTGTGTTAATTTTTTTTACATGTATTTATATATTATTTGTAATACAATTTTGTCCTTTAATACAAGCAGTCAGATATATGTACTGTACCTTTAATTTAACCTGCTCAAAGAAAACAGTCTTCTCAAGCCTTGCCTTGCCTAAGTACATGCACAGAACAACATGAGCATTTATAGCCAAAAAACAAATGTAAATATTATCCCGCTTGCTTTTTGAGCGAGTTCTTAAACTCCTTTGATTGATCACTCAACAGAAAAGGCTGCCATTGGCTCTAACCTTCAGCTTGGCTCTGGCGCTATTCAGCTGTTCATGTTAAACGAACACAATGATCAGCTGATCCATTATAGACGGCGACGCGGTGGAGAAAACTCGCTCTGCAGATACGCTCGTGTCTGGATCCACAAGTAATGTTATTGTTGTAACAACCGAGAGAGGAGATAAAACATTACCACACAAACACGCCAGCTGTTCAATGGGGTCACAGAGAGTGAGAGAGAAAGAGATTTTCAGCGTTTATTTTCTCCATAGCTGGGTTCTGATGTACTTCCTTGTCAGTAAAAGACTGTCCAGCAAACTCACAAGCAGTGAATTGTGCACAGTTATCTGCATTTTAAGTAGTTGGAGTGTTTTAATTATTCGTGGTTTCCTCCCTCACCATAGTAAGCTAACGCTATATAACGCATATGTGATAAGCAGTACATAATAACCGGCTATTATTACTGAATTAATACCGAATTGTTTGTGTATGCATGGTGGTGCATGGAATTAACTATTAATTTTGACAGCCCTATTCTCCTTGCAAAAATCCACCAGATGGCACAACAACACACACTCTCTTCAGCCGATGGGCTTGTTGTCGACTGACTGACCGACTGACCCGTCCACCCTCTTTTCTAAACCTCAAACCCACATTCTCTGCCTGTTGTTACCTTGGGTGACACAGTGGCTCAGTGGTCAGAACTGTAACCTCAGGACGCTGATTTGAGTCCCGGCTTAGTCAGTTGGCATTTCTGTGTGGAGTTTGCATGTTCCCTCCGTGTTGGCGTGACACCAGAAAAGCCGTCCACATGGAGACAAGCGGTCAGCCGGTATTGCACGAAAAGGCATCCTACCATCCCCTAGCATTCGTTTTTACAGACGAAACATACCTCGGAGTACAAATTTTGTGCTCTCCAGAACTGTAGACCCTGGTATGTATCCACAATAAGCCTGTGTTCGTTTCTAAAGTATGACAGAGATATAAACAATGATCTATGGGTGGGGGGGGGGGGGGGAACTAATGAAAACCTGGAATAATAAATAATAAACTAAATTTCTTAAGCAATTTCAGCAAAGAAACTATTATTTCAATTACAAAAGAAGTGAATCTGAGTCACGTTGGACTCGTTTTGTGCATTAGAATGGGTTTAGCTTTTACAACAAAGAGTTAACAATTAATCTGAGGTCAAATTATTCTATTATTTTCCAGTCCATTCTTCATTTGTGCAGTTTTTTAATCAGTGCATATGTAAAAGTGCCTGATGAACATCTCCACATCACACTGCTTTCAGTTTAATGCATGATTAGTGCGTTTGTTTTAGATTACAAAAGTCAGTTTTTATCAATTGAAATGACAATTGTTGTATCTTGTTGTAATGCATTAAAAACAAACAAGAATCCTTTCATGAAAACGGCCTATCAGGACTTTCAGTAACAATTTACAATAAGGTTCCATTAGTTAAAGGTGCTGTATGTAAGTTTTTGACTCTTCTAAAGCATAAAAACACCATAATATGTGGGCAGATATTTAAGAAACATCGCAAGTAAACATACTTGTTTATCTGAAAACAATGCTGAAGTCAGATATTCTGCTTTGAAAATGTTTTTTTGTGCTGGAACGCTGTCTTTGTTTAGGTAAATTTCACCTGCACAATGCCAGTTTAGCCAATTATAATTCAGCACTCCAGGTTGTCTTGTTGGAAAACAGCGTATTTCATTCATTCATTCAGAAAGACTCTGAAAGCATGCGTCCGTGAGCGAAATGGTCAGTATCAGACGTCGAAATGAGACAGATTCAGTTCCACATGAGGTTATTAATTAGCAAATGATATAAATATTATGAATGTAAACATTACGTGAGCAGGTTACATTGTAACCGGGTGTCCTAACAACACGCTTCATGAAGAGATACGCAGTGATGAGCAGTTTGGCTGTTTGCACCAGACGAAACACGACAGAAATGTAAATACAGCCATTCAGAAACACAGAATATGCACTCATAAAACGCTAAGGTTAATGATCTATTAATAAATGTTAACCCTCTTTAATATCATTAAATGTAGATGCTGAATCACTCATATGTGTTTAGTTCTAAAGTTCAATCTCAAATGGTTAATTGTATTTTCCAGATCTGAGGTGAACTATCTGCTGCTGCTTTCAGTAAATGGCAATAAATGTCCTGTAAAATAGCATTCAACCTCACATTGTTAGCATTTAGCACTGAATGAAAGCACATGAGGTTTACCTGAGGTGATCACTGTCATAGGTTTCTGTTGTTCAGCTGTGAGAAATAGAAGCCGTTTCTAATATATCAATTCCAGGTGTTGGTTAGAATCAAAACTCCTTTTAATATGGAGAATATTCCCTCTATCGCGTATCATTACTTTTATTTAGAACACAGTTTAAATCACTCGCTCCTGTACTCAATCTGGCATCCCGCGCTTCAGTTTGTTTTGATCCAGGAGTGCAATACCTAGTTCAACCACTGGGTGTCAAACTTACATACTGCACCTTTAACATCTTTAGTTTAGTCTATAAATAAACAATTAACATACTTCTAAGGCATTTCACCTTTGTTAATGCTAGCATTAGCATTTATTGATACATTATTAAAATAGTATAAAGGTATCTGATGTTAATTAAACATGAGGAGTATTTTTTTTTTAAGGAAGATTAATAAATAATTGTATTGCTCATGGGTGGCGCAGTGGGTAGTGCTGTCACCTCACAGCAAGAAGGTCGCTGGTTCGAGTATCGGCTGGGTCAGTTGGCATTTCTGTGTGGAGTTTGCATGTTCTCCCTGTGTTGGCGTGGGTTTTCTCCGGATGCTCCAGTTTCCCCCACAAGTCAAAAGACATGCGGTAAAATTGGGTAAGCTAAAATTGTCCGTAGTGAATGAGTGTGAATGAGTGTGTATGGGTGTTCCCCAGTGATGAATTGTATCTGGAAGAGCATCTGCTGCATAAAACATATGCTGGATAAGTTGGCGGTTCATTCTGCTGTGGTGACCCTGGATTAATAAAGGGTAAACTAAATTGAAAAGAAAATGAATGAATGTATTGCTCATTAATGCAGTGACCATTGGGACCTTATACTGTAAAGTGTTACCATATGTTTCAGATTACAAATGCACATCAGTTCTGTTGGTACGAGTGATTTGGTTTGTGGAAAATGTTCTGTGTGTGTGTGTGTGTGTTGGCAGGATTGATGTTATTTTTAGCTTGTTAGCATCATTAGAAGTTTAAAAATAGTTTAATAACACACTTGTATTATTCTGCTACTACTGTCTTCCATCAAAAGACAACAGCTTTTTACTGAAAACAGGTACTTTTATTGTGTATAAGTGCATAAACTGTCTGGAGCGCTGCAGAATAGCATGTTTATCATCACACTCCAAATACTGTAATTTAACGTGCTCAACATTGCTTTCCAGAGGAGAACACTGCTTTACTTTTTTATTAGCCCAGAACCATCAATATGTTTTCAATCAAACGACATGTAGATAAAGCAATATTAATGCCTTTTTTTTACTCATTTAATTCTCATTTGCCAAACTCAACCTTTGTAACAACGTTCATGATGTTAAGTCTAAATAAAAAAGAAACTCAATTCCTCCACTTTGAGTCATTACTGCCTCTGGATTCCTGCAACGCTCACTATTCAGCGTTTTCTGTTCGAGTCACGTCTCTCTGTAGACACAATATTTACACATGGCAGAGGAGAAAACATAAAGAAGCCAAATTTGTGGGCCCGGAGCAAGCCAGGCTCTTTTGTGTGGCGAGCGGACAGACTGTTATTTCTCCTCCACTCCAGCATGACAGATTGCGGAGGTGTCAAACGATGCCGCCAAATCCCCATAGCTGACATTCCTCCACCCCAAATCAAGGGTTAAGCAAACGACGGGTGCTTGTAAACCTCAGACTGTCCTTCAACACCTGAGCTGACCCTCTACACCCCTGAAACACAGCCAACATCAGATGGGCTGAGACACAATGAGAACTGATGGAGCCACAAAACCATAGGTAATACCAACAATGGCCTGGTTTGCTAATATTGTTACAGATATTTAAGGGTTTTACTATAATCTGGTATTGGTTTTGTAGTGTCAATAGTTGTAGGTACATTTGATTTCCAGTGTACAATTAGAACTAGCCTACAGCACCGTCTCCTGTTAAAAACTAGCCTAGATTGCTGTTTGCTATAAACAAACTAGCCTGGAGCGCCATCTGCTGTCATAATCTAGCCTAGAGTGCTGCCTGCTGTTATATTCTAGCCTAGAGCACCGCCTGCTGTTATAATCTAGCCCAGAGTGCCGTCTGCTGTTATAATCTAGCCTAGAGCGCTAATCTAGCCTAGAGTGCCGTCTGCTGTTATAATCTAGCCTAGAGTGCCGTCTGCTGTTATAATCTAGCCTAGAGCGCCGTCTGCTGTTATAAACTAGCCTAGAGCGCAGCCTGCTGTTATAATCTAGCCTAGAGCACCGTCTGCTGTTATAAACTAGCCTAGAGCGACATCTACTGTTAAAAACTAGCCTAGAGCACCATCTACTGTTATACACTAGCATAGAGCGCCATCAACTGTTATAAACTAGCCTGGAGCGCCATCTATTGATAAAAACTAGTCTAGAGCGCCGACTCCTGTTATAAACTAGCCTAGAGCGCCATCTACTGTTAAAAACTAGCCTAGAGTGCCATCTACTGTTTACAACTAGCCTAGAGCATCATCTACTGTTATAAACTAGCCTAGAGCATCATCTACTGTTATAAACTAGCCTAGAGTGCCATCTACTGTTAAAAACTAGTCTAGAGTGCCATCTACTGTTTAAAACTAGCCTAGAGCATCATCTACTGGTAAAAACTAGCCTAAAGCGTCATCTACTGTTGAAAACTAGCCTAGAGTGCCATCTACTGTTATAAACTAACCTAGAGTGCCATCTACTGTTAAAACTAGCCTGGAGCACCATCTACTGTTATAAACTAGCCTAGAGTGGCATCTACTGTTATAAACTAGCCTAGAGTGCCATCTACTGTTTAAAACTAGTCTAGAGCATCATCTACTGTTAAAAACTAGTCTAGAGTGCCATCTCCTGTTCAATCCAGAGTCATTCAAGATGTGTGATGGATTCAAGCCAACACTTTATGGCGAAAGAGGTGAGTTCTGGTTGCTTTGTATTTCAGATACAGTTTAACATGTGTATTAATGACATACTGATATCGTCCATGATCTGTGAGCAGGATTGATCGGTGAAGGCCGACTCAGACGCCTCGCGCTCCACTGCTGTTTCTGAAGACAGATCAAGCCCTGTTTGCACAAAGAAAAACCAGAAAATAAAGATAAATGATAAATAGCAACCAATGTAACAAAAGGACGTAAGACCACCGGGATAAAAGATTATTTTAGACCCGTTTTATGGGTTTTAGCTTGTGCATCAAAGGATTAACAATAATTTGAAGTAAAATTAGCCTCACGATTCTGTTATTTTTCTATTCCATTCTTCATTTCACTGGTTTATAATCAGTTCACATGTAAGTGTGCTCAATGAATTCAATACAAGTTTATGAATTTAGGGTCGATCACAGCATGCAAAAAAAAACGAAGTGTGCTGCGCTTTTTATGTCACTAGGCAACCACTGAATCAGCTGCATATTGTGTGAGCATTGTTTTAAATATTGTTTTAATTGAAATATTTAAAAATATTGTGATATTAAAGGTTTGTGTAACTCGAAACAGCAACCTCTAGTCTCTTCTCCATCTTTGAAAGTCTCCATAGTCATCTTGACAACACAAACACTGCTGTCACCTCAATGGAAACTAGGCTTTGAATTGACTTTCTTTGCAGGCGCACAGAGACAAATACGCAGGGGCAATACCATTCACAGCCATTAGTAAACCATTCAAAAAAAGGCGCCACTAAACGCAAAAAGCATGTTCGATGTGATCAAGGCCTTACAAAATGCACAGATTATTAAATTACAATCAAAATGTATCAAGTATCATATGCATAGATTAATCACAAGCCTTCTAATAATGTCTCCCAGGGGCTGCATATATATTGTGAATATCAAAGGGCCTAAATCTGATCCTTGAGGCACTCCATGCTTCACTTGAATAATTAAAAGACTATAACAAGTCACAGTTTTGGCAAAGAAGGATAAATACAGGCTAATAAAATGAAAATATATAAGAAGAGAGGTATTTTTATGTAATGTTTATACAGTTTTGAGTATAATTCTATATTCAATTTAGTATACACTTGTATTTCATAAATGGTTTAGAATAGAATACTACCATGCATTATTTTAAATATATAAAAATGCATGATTGTTGCATGTATTAGAACGAACTGGTAAAAGCCAGCATTTTAGAATGTACATACAATTTAGAGTAGAATACTTATCTTAGTCCCTTTATTCATCAGGGGTCACCACAGCAGAATGAACCGCCAACTTATCCAGCATAAGTTTTACACAGTGGATGCCCTTCCAGCTACAAACACCCATACACACTCATTCACACACTACGGCCAATTTAGTTCATCCAATTCACTTATAGCGCATGTGTTTGGACTGTGGGGGAAACCGGAGCACCTGGAGGAAACCCACACCAACACGGGGAGAACATGCAAACTCCACACAGAAATGCCAACTGGACTCAAACCAGTGACCTTCTTGCTGTTAGGCCTCAGTGCTAACCAGTGAGCCACCATGTCGCCCTCAATAGAACACAATCATTCATTTAAAAACAAAGCAACAATACTGTTTTTAGATAAAATGCATGATTGTATGCTATTAAATAAAATCATCTATGATAAAAAAAATGATGTTAAAACATTAAAGCATCACTAATCCATTATTACAATAAACATGTATATGCTGTTTTATAAATGACCTGAACTAACATGCTCAGTATTATTAAGAACTGTGCCTTTAAATAAAGTGTGACCTTTATATGAACTAACATTAACAAAGATTAATAAACGACTCAATAATGCATTAACATCCTACCTGTAGAGCCAAATCACACACAACACTGCAGCGACTCCATTAGAAACTGGAAATAAGACCACCTGGAGAAAATACAAAGAAATTTGCATTACTTTAAAAGCATGTTTCTGTATAGTTCCAGAAATAAACCAGATATAACCTTCTAATGAATGATGGGCCGCAGTTCAGCAATCTTTTCCCGCAAGTTAGATTGAGGGAAGCGAACAGAAAATGAATCTTCTGGAATTTCCTTGGCTCGGGACCACTTGAACTTATTCCCAGGGTGAGTTTAAAACATGCCGGAGCTGAGGATTGCACCAGTCGGGGCTATTTTAAATGACTGAACGATGTTTTTTGAAATTCTTTCAACTCTCGCTGAATTTATAGGACTTAAAGAACTACAACAAAACTTTCAGCATGTTCCATTTATGCTTTTTTAATTTTTTTTTGCAAATAGGGACTCATGGAGAAAAAATGTTGTGATGGCAATGCTTGTTTTAAAGAAATCGGCACCAAAGTAGCTCTAGTTTATCTGTACAGACTAAAATGTAAGACTTGATATAAAATATCCATCAAGTTAAGCATTTCCTTCCATAGAAAATGCATATAAAGAGAGTGTTTAACCCTTGTGCATCCCATTTATAAAAGGTCCATATATGAAGAATGTCCACGTCTAAAAACTGTCATAAAAATATCATATATTAATATTATTTATCTTATTTCACTGATGTAATGTATTTCAGTTCTAATCATAATAATCAAACAGTCATTTAGCCCTTCTTGTTATGTGCAATTTAACATGATGCATTCATATTCTGGGTTTCTCTTCTTGGTTGTACTGTACATACTAGCCTATATATTATTTTTATTTTTAAAAAAGTGTACCTAAGTTTACCTTTACATCATTGTCTGCATGCTTTCAGCATTCAGCACGTCTTTATAATAGTTTTTGTATGAGGAGATAATTCTTAATTTGCAATTCAGTGCATTGCATTCATACTCCAAGTAAATATGCATGCTATACACTCACTGGCCAATTTATTAGGTACACCCTCTTCAAGAAACCAGTCTGAGATGATTTGCGCTTTATGACACGGTGCATTATCCTGCTGGAAGTAGCCATCAGAAGATGGGTACACTGTGGTCATAAAGAGGTGGACATGGTCAGCAACAATACTCCGGTAGCTTGTGGCGTTGACACGATGCTCAATTGGTACTATTGGACCCAAAGTGTGCCAAGAAAATATCCCCCACACCATTATACCACCACCACCAGCCTGAACCGCTGATACAAGGCAGGATGGATCCATGCTTTCATGTTGTTGACGCTGACCCGACCATCTGAATGTGGCAGCAGACTCACCAGGCAACGTTTCTCCAATCTTCTATTGTCCAGTTTTGGTGAGCCTGTGTGAATTGTAGCCTCAGTTTCCGGTTCTTAGCTGACAGGAGTGGCACCCGGTGTGATCTTCTGCTGCTGTAGCCCATCCGCCTCAAGGTTGAACGTGTTGTGTATTCAGAGATGCTCTTCTGCAGACCTCGGTTGTAACGAGTGCTTATTTGAGTTACTGTTACCTTTCTACCAGCTGGAACCAGTCTGGCCATTCTCCTCTGGCATCAACAAGGCATTTGCGCCCACAGAACTGCCGCTCACTGGATATTTCCTCTTTGTCGGACCATTCACTGTTCCTCTTTGTCGGACCATTCAACACTAGAGATGATTGTGCATGAAAAATCTTAGTAGATCAGCAGTTTCTGAAATACTCAGACCAGCTCGTCTGGCACCAACAACCATGCCACGTTTAAAGTCACTTAAATCCCCTTTCATCGTCATTCTGCAGCAGATCATCTTGACCAGGTCTACATGCCTAAATGCATTGAGTTGCTGCCATGTGATTGGCTGATTAGAAATTTGTATTAACAAGCAGTTGGACAGGTGTACCTAATAAAGTGGCCGGTGAGTGTACATGGTAAAATATATTATTAAACTGTTTTTCATATGTGTGGACCTTTTATATCACTGTCCTTGTATATTAAGCTATATTATATCCAAGATGAGTGTGAAATAATGTAATTTAGCATGACAGATATGTTTATTTGGGCTGCTTGGTTAAAAGATGCAAACATAATTTCACACACACACACACACACACACACACACACACACACACACACACAC
>CAIGQZ010031581.1:2128898-2145759 GCA_903798205.1 Danio tinwini | reverse complement strand
CACACACACACACACACACACACACACACACACACACACACACACACACAAAATCTACATAAAAGACTTATAGGACACTCTTAAATATTATTATTAATTATAGTTGACATAACAAATATCAAGCTAAACCTTTTTTTTTCAGAAAATGCATATACAGAACATTTTTAACCTGCAATTTATTATATTCTTGGTTTAACTGCTTGCCTGTGTATATATTATAAATAATCTAGATACCATATTTAGCATGGTTACATCTCTTTCTTCATCAGTTCAGCCACAACAACACATTTCTTTATAATTGTTAATGCATAAAAAGGTATTGCTTTTCAAATTCAGTGCATTGCATTTATATTCTGAGTAAATATGCATGATTGGACATAGTAAATTTTATATTGTCCTTTTATATCACTGTATTTATTTATAAAGCCACATTAAGTTCCTAAATACGGGTGAAATAATGTTGCATTGTCAATCAGCATGACAGATATGTGTTTACATAAAAATGAAACAACATACTTAATAATTCTGACCTTAAAAAATTTACATGGCTGCTTTATATACTCACCACTGCCAACTTCAAGTCAGATTTGACACTTGGCGAGTGTTAATTTCAATTCCTGTTTAGCATGCATTAAAACATCTCAAGACTTGCCAGCTTTGATTTTATCCATGATTGATCGTAACATGGCCAGTTGCATGACATTGTGCAACAATTTCTAATTTTGTATTCCTTAAAAGCAAGCAAGCATCGCAGTATTTGGACATGAAGTTGAGTAAATGATGACAGAATTCTCATTTTTGGGTCTACCAGTATTTTAAGTGCCTGAGAAATGCATAACCTTGTTGCGACACCAATGATTAAATGCAATGTTTTACATGTGCATCAGAGGGTCAGAAGCTGTTGATCTCAGGGTCTTCATATATTTCAGAGGTTTTGTTGGCACAGTTTGAGAGAAACAGATACACGACAGATTTCAGCGCTTGGCATCAGGAAACTGAGGAAATAAGAGTGTAAACAGGGAGAGTTTTGGGAGTTCTGTCCCTGTTGGAGTGCAGAAGGTGTTGGTGGTGATGGATGGATAGATGGATGGAAAGTGTTTGACTGAGGTAATGCGCTAGTTTTCAAAAGAGTTATGATGCTTGTTCATCAGACTCTCTGCTGTCCTGTTGGCCACAGATAAATCAGACCCCAGAGAGACTCCTTTCCCTCGGCCAGCCAGGCCCCAGTGATTGACTCCGAGAATGGCTCTATTTGTCTGTTTGCTTAAGAATTGGGTTAAATGACATATTGACATAAAATCACACTTGCATTTTAGCAAAAGCTGCGATTGTCTTGGGGTAACATTGGGAGCTTAGTGGTTAGCAGTCACCTCACAGCAAGAAGGTCGCTGGTTTGAGTCCCAGCTAGGCCAGTTGGCATTTCTGTGTGGAGTTTGCATGTTCTACCCGTGTTGGCGTGGGTTTCCTGCGGGTGCTACGGTTTCCCCTACAGTCCAAACACATGAGCTATAGGGGAATTGATGAACTAAATTGGCCATAGTGTAAGTGTGTGTATGTGAATGAGTGTGTATGGGTGTTTCCCAGTACTGGGTTGCAGCTGGAAGGGCATCCGCTGTGTAAAACATAAGCTGGAAAAGTTGTCGGTTCAATCCTATGTGACAACCTCTGATGAATAAAGGGACTAAACCGAAGGAAAATGAATGAATGAAAGGACTATCTTGGATGACAAGGGGAAAATAAATGATCAGGAAATGTTCGTTCTGGAGGTGAACTAATCCTTTAAGTAAACCTGGTATTTGCTTTTAGTGACTTTATTGTACGGGAGCAGAGTTTTGTACTCCAGTCACGTCAAGGAAAGCCTGTAAACAGATCCTAGATCACCAACAGACAGACCCAAAAGAGACCAGGAGACATTTTCAGCATTGTGTGAGCAATAAAGCCTACAAAACAAACTGAGTTCACAACAAAAATGGAATATAAATCAATACAGAAATAAAACTGGAAGCAATAGACATGCTTCTGACCATGATGGGCCAGTCTAGATTTAAGCATTAGGATTTTTAATGAAACATTACAAATTTACTATGCAACCTTCTGTCTATTGTCTATTTATAGAAATCAAAGTTAAAAATAAGTATACCTATAGTGAGTGTTGGGGAGTAACTAATTACATGTAATGGTGTTATGTAATTTAACTTCAAAATAAATGTAATTTGACAAAATAATGTGTAATTAAATTACAGTTACTAATAAAAATGTTAAAGATTACAAATGGAGTTACAGCTAAAAATTATCTTTAAAAATCTGGGATATGTTGAATAATATTAATCTGTTGCTTTGCCTGTTTTTGATAATGCCTATATATATTTATATATATATATATATATAGGCAATTTCACGCAAATGTCAACCTTGCCATGAAAAAAATATGTTTTTTAACAAAATACCGAAACCGTTTCTATGTTTTTTTGTGTAAGCAAGTGTTTTTAAGGTACTTTAGACATCCTCAAAAATGTCCCAAATTTGGTAAATTTGATTTACCAAGGTCACACGTGGCAATTTCACATCTGTCACATCCATAACGGAGAGATGTCACATCCATAACAAAGCTTTTCCCTCATTAATGCAAAAATATAAAATAAAATCAATCATGTTTGTTTTATAGTCAACTCGTATCCTGTTGATTAGCATATTTTTTGGGGGGTTGTGGGGGTTGAGTTTAATTCACAGTATTTCTACAAAGTATGTTGTAGACTGAAAACGCACAGATTTTTTTCGTCACATTTATAACACGTTTTTTTTCCTCATTTAAAGTACAAAACATGTTTACAGATTGATATTTTTCTAATCTCATAACTCTGTGGTTAGTATCTTTGGAAAATATAAACAGATGGTTCAATATAATGTTAATATAAACTTTCTGTGAATTTATGTTTTGAGTTTTTACTGCAAATGTCACATCCATAATGCTGAAATTGCTCATATATAAAACTGTCATATGTTTCATTGACAGTTGTATTGATCACTAAGGTACGATTGACTTGGATTTAAGTTGCTTCGATTTGAAAACAAAAATTGCCAAAAAAGCTTAGATGTATTTTTTTTATTGCAGATGCCACAAAAATCCCCCTGCACAACTAACTAAAGCTTAGATTTTGTAACAACAGTAAACAATTGTTTTGTAATAAGGTCTGGTTTTGTGGTGGCTGTACTTTAAAATTAAATCAATATAATCTAAATTCAAGTGATGAAAGATTTAGAAATTCTACTGTACAGCTAATGTAAAAGTAACACCTGCTTGGTATAAATGCTTGAAAATGATTTAGTTGAAAATATCCATTTCAAAGTAATCAAAAAGTAATCAGATGTAGTCAGTTACTTTACTTTAATAAAGTAATTGAAAAGGTACACGACTTATTACATTTTAAATAGGGTAATTTGTAATCTATTATATTTCCAAAGTAACCTCCCCAACACTGCACATGGTTTTACATTTACAGTTTAATGTTAATAATATTTGTTATGAAAAATAATGTAAAAATATATGTGAAATAATGTTTTATTATAATTCTGCATAACAAACATGTTTAAATAATTGAATGTGATTAGATTGCATTTAAAATTAGTATAAATGTCTTGCTGACAAATTAAGGATTTTGGTCTTAAAGATTATATAAAGTATAATTATTTTAGAATTAAACTGTGGTCCTGTGAGTCTTTTAATGTCAACAAATGATTATTGTACTAAATATATTGGGCAAGTTACCATGGTATATAAACTATTGTTACATCAAAATACATTTCAATTCAATTCACTTTTATTTCTATAGCGCTTATACAATATAGACTGTGTCATAGCAGCTTCACACAGAAGATTATAGTAAATTGAAACAGTATCAGTTCAGTTTTCAGAGTTTAAGTTCAGTTCAGTTTAGCTCAGTGTAGTGCGGTTAATAATCACTACTGAGATTATTTCAGTGGGTGTTTTCTGTAAATCATGTTGAAAATGCATGATAGTGACCATGTTTGGCTCAGAAAACATTTAAAAAAATGAATCAAGACATTCCAATGTGCAAGGTTTGATCATGAAGTTATATTCACAAAGACTCATATATTTATGATATAATTTTATATATGCTACTTCTGTATACAGCACTTTGGTATTTTTATAGTTTGAAAGTGCTTTAAAAATAAAGGCTGAATTCAATATGTGAGGTAATCTGCACAGGCAGTCAGTGATTAGTATTTGCGTAAGAATAATTTCCAACCCATTCTTTACCAACTATTACAGCACAGATGAGGAACAATCAATCACGTAAAACACACAGTGAAAGCAAGACCTCTTAATTATACCTCGCCGTAGAGCATGTTTACACGGTAAGGCCCCGTCCTCCCTCTCAGACATCCAGATCCACTCGCAGATATTATACAATTTGTTGTGGAAGATTTATAATGAATGTAGAGACTCTGCCCTCGGGAGATTTACTGTCTGACACACAGTTCTGCAGCATGAGGTCAGGACTTGCTGAGTTTGCTAACACTTCTCCATAGGGATGCTGACTCAGGGGCAAACTCATAAAGATATATTGCAAAGATTGACAGATTGCTGCAAATATAAGTATTAAGTGAAACAAATTAGTGTGGAAAATACAATAAAATGCATGAATATGGACAAATACTATAACATTTCTGATGTATTAAAAAGACTACAATCATTAATTGTAAAACTTATACTTTGCAATCATCCCACTAGGTTTTAGTCAGCCTTTATTCGAATATTATCATATTTAGCAGGATCACAATCTATTTTCCATTGTTTTATGAATAAAACATCTTTGAATTATGATAAAACAGTATTTCATATATATTATATATTTAATTCAATTTACAGTATGTATGTAAGTATTAGTGCACTTTAAACGTTTGATGATATTATTTAAATGCAGCTGCAATACCTAAAAGTTAACACCAGGATTATTTAAATATATGTATACAGATTGCTCAAGTGCTGTGTGGTATGTTAAAGTCTATAGTGTATTTGTTGGTGCAGAAATTAGTTACAGATATAAAGTAGCTTCCATAGATATTAATAAAACATAATGTGGGTTATAGACCTGCAATAAGTGTCCTGTATGAATAATTCATTTAAACGTAAGCTATATGTAGTAATTATAGTAGTTAATAAGGGTCAACTTATTTTAAAGATCAAATAAATCATTTTCAATGAGTCGAAAGTCAATGAAATACATAGTTTTTGTTATTTGTTATTATTATTATTATTATAGTTATTATTTTCAAATTTCGCGCCACACACGTCACGCGTCGTCACTGACAGCAGGGAAGTTAATACATTCAAGCGTGTGGTTTTAGAACCGCCACATATCTCCTTACCTTTTCACTTAAGCTGTCGATGAAAAATGTAAACAATAAAGCCGTGTTTAAGATATTCCATTAGCAAAGCTTCTTCATCTGAATTAAGCTCATTTTAGCGCGAGTTCACACTCATTCTTCCTGTCAGTAAATGCGCGCGAAATTAACGGAAGTGATTTCGACGCGGGCATTTTCTCTCCGTCCTCACGGTAATTTTACCGCCACCGATTCTCGGTCACGTACAAAACTAATTTACCGACCATTTCGTGTATTTATGAAGCTGGTGCAGACAACAAAACACAATCAATAACGTTTACAGCAGAGGGGCTTTATTGGATTAGAAACAGATTTGAGGTGACATTGTTGACTTTGGAGCGTCCAAAACATTCAAGGCAGCCTTCACTCAGGTAAGGAAGAGGATGTTGTTCTCATCTGCTTTTTCTCTCTTTTAATTTCTCATTTCCATGTCTACCACTGTTTTCCTTCTACAGTGCAGGCAGGTATTTTTTTATTCATGGTTGGCAGCAAAAGTTGGGCGGCTACTCCAAAAACAATATTGTACAATATGATTCTCACAGTACAAATATTCAGTAATAACTATGAATAAAACCCTGGAGTATAATTCTTCAAAATTGTTACTTTCAAGGAAAAAAAAGGCTATTTTGACGACAATGTTTTCCACCTACTGCAAATATTTAGAAAACCCAAAGCTTAATTTGTAAAATCTAGAGCAAAGTTCGGTCATAAGTGTCAAGTTTTTGTGTTCTTTAGCAGAATATTACACTTGAAAAACTCCTTAGGTTTATCATTTCTTTACATTTTTAAGTGAAACTATATATTATTTGAACTTTTACACCTTTTTGAGTCATCAGTGTGGCAATACTTGTTTTATAATTACTTATAATTACTACAAAACTGGGGTGCGTTTCTCAAAACCATCATTAGCCAACTAAGGTCGCAAGTTCTGTCGTTACAAACAAAGTTCGTTGATTTGCCGTTTGCCAAATTCATCGTTCCAATGAACATTCGCAAACTGCGTCGCAAACTTGAGCACTTGAAATGACACCTCTGGAGCTGTAGTTAGAAACATAGTTCCTGGCTGTGTTCTATTCCCACTTATCCCCCCTATGCCCAATTCATTTAGAACATTCTAACATTCAATGTTGGAATTATTAAAAATAAAGAAGCATTAAGGTCATCGCTCTTAGGTGTAATTTGCTTTCAAAGTTTTTTTACAGTTCAGTTTTAGTGATCTTCATGTTTACAATTGTGCTCCCTTCGCAGTGCACTTTGAAAACGTTTATATCATTTTGATCACAGCCTCATGGCGAAAGCTATAAGTGAGCTATTATTTAAAAGTGGAATGTATGTTACGTCTCCAAAGCTTGTGAAAATAAACATAGCAGACGTTAATTTTTTTTATTTTATAGTGGGTTATTTATTAAGTATCTGTACTGAATATGACATAAGCCTGTTGGTTAGAACTTTCTGCTGTCGTTTGCATGTGTCAAATTGTAAAAGTAGACTTTAAAAAATATAAATAAAAATAATATCCTACTTAATAATAATCATCATCATCATCATTAATAATATTATTAAAGTAAATATATTTATAATAAATAGCCTCATTATTTTTTATTTATATGATTATATATGATATTAGAATAGTGTTAGCTTTTGTAAGTGATTTTATGTTTAAGAATAGAATATGTAATGTTCAAATTCTTAATAATATTAGTAAAGCAAACAAAGGCCCTATATGTGCCATTTACATATATTTCAATTAATATGGAAAACGAGTGCATGTTTTTGCCAAAACAATATAATTTGCATAAAGAAATGATGGGGTTGTTCTCTAAAGAAGTTACTCCACCCCGTTTAGAGCATCATTATGGGCGTTTTACGCTATAACTAACATGGTTCAAGCGATGGATCTGCAACAGAGAAACTACAGGTTTTGGGAAACATTCGTCACAACATCGTTTTTTTCCTAAAAGATGCATCGTATTATGATAGTTCAGCTGCGAGTTACGTCGTTGTTTGGGAAACGCACTCCTGGTTGTTTCCATAGCCATGTACGAAGGAAATAGGCCTGTCGCAATAATCAATATATGGACTTATCGCACATGGACCTCAATCATTTTTGGTCATGTAATACATATCGCCCATAGGTAAAAAACAATTCTAGCAACATTTTAGCTGATTGTGCAACATTTCTATCTCTATTGGATGTGTCAGTATGGTTAAAAAACACTAGTATTTACTATATATATTTTCATGTGGGGGTCTGATGACTGAAAATAGATCTCTTTAGTTACTCTTTTCCTTGCAGTTTTGTGTTAACATTTATTATTATTTATTTAGGATATGCGTTTTCACATTCTGATTCCAATGCCTCATTATTAAACTATTAAAATTACTATAATTAAATGAAATTTTCCTTAGAACAAAATATGATGTGTTCTTTGGAAAAGTGTACTTGCATTGTGATGCTTATATTGTTAAGCTGAAATTATATAATGAGTGGCATTAAATGGCCTTAAATTGACATTATTATTGTTTATCGCAATATATTTTGATGTAATATTTCGCACAACAATTAATTATAAGATCTAAAACAGACTTTTCTACCATTTAAAATACAATAATGTATTTATAACAATCAAATATATGATGCAAACAACATAAAAAATAACAAATAAAATAATAAATAAAACATTTTATAGATTTTAATTTTACATCTATTGAATTCAGTATGGTACACGCAGGATTTTACATTAAAAGCATTGTTATTTGTGTGTAAATGTTTTTTTGTATTTATGTTTTTCTTATTATTTGTGCTAAATCATAAAAAAAACATTTAAAATTAAATTACATGTTATCTTTATTGAAATAAATGTTCTTAAAATCATCAAGCGGTCATTTACTTTAAGTGTTTTCATAAGGTAATGGATTCATGTAAACCCTTAGAAAACTAAATGGACATTTTGCCATACCAAAACAGGACATTTCTATAGAATGACCCATTTGCCTCATTTTTAATCAGCATTTAGGACTTAATGGTGCTTTTAATCAGAGACAGATTACCACAACATAAATCCTATTTCTTTGCACAGAATGATACACAAATCAGAAACCCCAGGGCTTGGGATAGCGCTGCGAGTCCTGCGTCTGCTCAATTAACTGTGATAGCCAAACAAAACAAGTGCAGGAATGGTTTTAGACTCTAAGGAATTGAAAGGCAAGCAGAAAGGCAGAAAAACGCGACACGCACCAGCAGGTACAGGTGCTCTTACTCTGACTCTGGACCCTCTGGCCTGCATTGACCAGGAGAAATTTTAATTTCAGGCTTGTTGGAAATACATGCCCAGGGTTCTGTTTTTGCAAACCATGAAAAGTACTTTGCACTGGCGACATTTACTTGCAACTTGTATTGACAAATCCACTGTCCACTGTATTGATGAGGTCTACTTTTTCTCATACATGCTATTATATTATATATATATAACCTTGCATTAAACTGCCCCAACCGATTGTTTTCAAAATCAATTGAGATGACAAAAGCACATTGCGGCCATGTACTTTTACCACAATTTCAATTTTTTTTACCTGGTTTCTGGAACCGTCCTTGGCAAGACTTGACTTGACTCGCATCCCAAGCACAACATCATACTAGGTGAGCTACCAAGCAAACTGACCACATCGTAAATATCATCCATAAGTGGGTGAGGAATTCGATTTCAAATCATAGATGCATTCAACAGTTCTTTTTCCCATATTGTGATGTACATCCTATTGAAACAATTCTGAAATTAGAAAAAAATGTAGGGTGGTGCATGATTTTGTCCATTGGGAATCGATTGGATTATTGAAGGATGGGCATTGCTAACAAAATGAAGGAAGATTGACGAATGGAGGAAAGCAGGACAAAACATGCACTGATAGCCCAAAAATGACTGATAGACCCTCCCAAAAGGACTGAGCCCTGTCCTAAAGGAATGATAACCCCTCCCAAAAGGGCTGATAGCCCCTCTCTAAAGGACTGATAGCCCCTCCTCAAATGACTGATAGCCCTGCCCTTAAATACTGAAATCCTCTTCCAAAAAACAGATAGTCCCACCTTAAAGCGCTGATATCCCTGCTTTAATATATATTAATTTTTATAGTCCTGCCCTAAAGGATTTGATAGCCCCTCCCTAAATGACAGACACCCCCTTACAAAAAACTGATAGCCACGCCTTAAAGCACAGATAGCCCCACCCTAAAGACTAATAGCCCCTCCCAAAAGGACTTATAGCCTTGCCCTAAAGGACTAATAGCCCCTTTCAAAAGGACTGATAGCCCCTCCCAAAAGGACTAATAGCTCCGCCCAAAATGACTGAGAGCCCTGTCCTAAATGACTATTAGTCCCTTCAATAAAACTGATAGCCAAGCATTAAAGCACTGATAGCCCCACCCTAAAGGACTGACAGCCCCTCTCAAAGGGACTTATATCCTTGCCCTAAAGGACTGCTAGGCCCTCCCAAAAGGACTGATAACCTCACCCAAAAAAACTGATAGCCCCACCTTAAAGCATCGATAGCCCCACCCTAAAGGACTGAGAGCCCCTCTCAAAAGGACTTAAAGCCCTGCCCTAAAGGACCGATAGCCCACCCTAAGGACTGATAACCCCTTCCAAAATGACTGATAGTTCCTCCCAAAAGGACTAAGCCCCACCCCAAAGGACTGATAACCCCTTCCAAAAGAACTGCTAGTCCCTCCCAAAAGGACTGATAGACCTGCCCTACAGGACTGATAACCACGCCCTAAAGGATGGATAACCCCTCCCAAAAGGACTGATAACCCCTCCCTAAAGGACTGATCATTTCGAGTAGGCAGGGAAGGTTATGGTATTTGGTAAAAGATTATGAGGGCAAATGAATTTTTACAAAATAATGAGATATATCATTTATAACAAGCACTACTATGTAAATATTAAAATTAGAAGAGCAAATTTTAATAAATAAAAAAAAGATAAACTTTAAGTTGTTTTGTGCTATTTATTAGCTATTTTTTTTATCAGTTATTTGTCGATAATGTGTTCCTGTAAATGTCAGTAGTGCGACACATTTTTCATCATCATATTGCCCCATAGCGTTTGTTTTACCCAGAAATTGCAGGCAAAAGTATGCCGAGGCACGTATTTGTGGTTTCACAAAAATGTAGCACTTTTTAACACCCAATGAGACTGTGTTGGAAATCTTTTGGCCCAGATGAACGAGGGAATATAGGTGTATAGTGCAGACAGCCGTACCAGACGTTTGGGTAGTCAATTCACACCTGGTTTTTAGGATGAGGTACCCATCCATACTAATGATGAAGGTAATAAATCAGCTGGAATGAGAACCATCTGAGGGTTTCTATAGGACAAATGTTTGTGGACTCGATGAGTTAAATGAGGTATTATGGAAGGAATGCAATCTGCATTGAGGGCGAGTTGTGTTTCAATTAGCGTTTTTCAATTCAAATGAAGTTGTGTTTTCTTTTTGAGCTTTCCAGAAAGTCATGAGGTCGTTTATGTGGCTGCAGTTGGAAACGCAAAGGGAATTTGGGGCTTTGACTTTTGACCTGCAATGCAGATGAACCCCATATATCATTGGTTCTGGATGATCTGCATTTATCTCAACATCTGCACATGATTGCGCTCTGCTTCAGTGATACTTGGCATTTCTAAAATATCTCCTAAAATACTTTGCACAGTCCAATTCATCACAGTAAGCTAATTAGATGCTTTTATCTACTGAAAACACATTCAAGATGATCGTTTTATCACAGATGAAATATATTAAAATGGAGCAAAACCATAATGACTATATTACAATTTTAGTATGATTTATAGAAGACAGAGATTAAAATGTCATCCAGTGTAACTATACAGCAAAAAATCAGGTCAGGCATGTTAAAAGCAATTGATGTTATTTGACAATATTTGAGGTTCCCAGTTTGTCCCCAAAACACTCAATAATTGTCATCTGTAATCAGTATACGTTGGCACTATCCTTCAAATTTATTAAAATATGATTTAATGTAGCTTGATCAGTCAATTGTCATATAATGTCTTAGACCAGCAGTGCAGGGTTACAATAAACATTATTTTACATTTTCTTTATTTTCTTATGTAAATTTAATTTGATGCAGACACCAAAATGTTGTCTTGATTTTCACCTGATTCTGATTTTAATCTGTAATTATATATAGTATGTACTGTCAAAATGTTGCACAAAAGCTTGGTTAGTAGCATATTTTAGAGTTCTTAGCCTTTCAAAGTCTAAATCTATTGTAATGACTCCCTCTGCTGGTGACTTAGCGCACTCACATCTCACAAACACCAACATGCTACTAATTATATTAGGCATGCCTTGTTATTATTTTCTCAGTACAGTTGATTCACGTGCATGTTATTGATTATAGCTGATATTTGACCTCAGTTATGTGTCAATTTTAATATGATGATTTTACATTTGTTTTACTTTTTCATATGCATTGATTCCAGTGTTGTAACATTATGTTGATTTTAATATTGGCTTAAATATATACTATGATTGTTAAATTTATTTTGTTGCACAATAATACCTTTAATAACTATAATATGCACACAAATTAAAAAGAGTATATTATTTAAATAAGACACATACATTTAGACTGTGGTGTGGATTTTGTACACACATTTTGCAGCCAGTTTAGAATAGAATATAGTATTTGTTTTTTTATTAATTCATTCATTTATTTATTTTCCTTTGCATAGTCTCTATTTCAGAGTTCGCCACAGTGGAATGAACAGCCAACTTATCCAGCATATGTTATACACAGTAGATGCCCTTCCAGCCCAACCCAGTATTGAGAAACACCCATATACACTTATTCACACATGCATGAGTTGGACTGTGAGGGAAACTGGAGCACCCGGAAGAAACCCACGCAAACACAGGAAGAACATGCAAACTCCACAAAGAAATGCCAACTGACCCAGCCGGGACTCGAACCAGTGACCTTCTTGCTGTGAGGCCACAGTGCTAACCACTGAGCCACTGTGCTGCCTAGTAATTTTTTTATAGTCATTTAAATTAAATGAACATTAAATTAAATGTCTCACTCTCTTGGTTGAAAAAAGTCAAATGTCAAAGTGTTGTTGTTTTAATCAAATGTTTGATTTATAGAGTTTTTCTAATGGGTTAATGTATGTATAGTTAATAATTGTTTATGAAGTTAAAAATTTCTCGCTACCTTTCTATTCATAGTTGATGTTAATGTTTTTAGTGAGCGTCTTCTCATGCATCACAGTACTGCATATGTGACTGACAGACAGCAGCTGCCTTCCTACTATTAATAATGCCTCTCAATGATATCAGAAAAACAGATAAAACATGCATGTCATGCATTTACACCACCTTTTAGTCAAATACACAGAATTTAAAAAACATGCACAAACACAATCTTCTGCATGTCAATACATATCTGTGGTATATAAAGTGTTTGCAGCTCAGCTGCACTATATTTTTGTCAAATCTTTCATGTCTTCACTTGCTGCCAGATGCAGTGAAAGACTATCTGCTGTGTACGTCAGCAAAAACTATTCAGTCTCCTTCAGGTGTCACCTTTTTACTTTTTTAGACAGAGCGACTCCTTGAGATTTCTTTAATCAAAAACATCATGAAATTTATTATTTAAATGTATTATACTTGTTGCTACTTGGACTATACAGAAACTTTATTATAATAATGTTATTATACATTTTATATATAATATTATAAGGCTATTAGACTTTATAATGTTATATAAATATTATATAAATAAAGTATATATAAAGTATAATGTTATTATACTTGATTTTTACTTAATGTGTTGTTTCTTTATGTTATGAATTTATAATTCTTTTTCATATTTTAGAATAATGGACAGAGCAAATTGTTGCCAAACAATGTTGATATTTGAAAGCACAGAGATAAACGCCTATAACCCACAGGCCCCGCCCTTTTTAATCACGCCCCTTCCAGCTGTTAAGCTGCAAGTGTTTTGGATCAAAACTGTTTTTCGAATATTGCTTACTGCACAATTAATTTCTAAATGTATTATAAAAAAAATTGGAAACTAAAATTACAAGCTAAGCAAAGCCCAAAGTCTTAGTTTATTTAATTTAAAGCTACTTATTGTATTGTTATTTTTTTTTATTTGATTTGTTTTAGGGTGACACGATGGCACAGTGGGTAGCATGATCCCCTTACTGCAAGAAGGTCGCTAATTCGAGCCTCGGCTGGGTCAGTTGGCATTTCTGTGTGGAGTTTGCATGTTCTCCTCGTGATCGCTGGGGCTTTCTCCGGGTGCTCCAGTTTCCCCCACAGTCCGAAGACATGTGGTATAGGTGAATTGGGTAAGCTAAAATTGTCCGTAGTGTTGTGTGTGAATGAGTTTGTATGGATGTTTCCCAATGATTGGTTGCAGCTGGAAGGACATCCACTGCAATATTCCGCTGTGGCGACCCCAGATTAATAAAGGGACTAAGCTGAAAAGAAAATGGTGGCTCATTGGTATCGCACTGTGGCCGCATAGCAAGAAGGTAGCTGGTTCGAGTTTCAGCTGGGTCAGTTGGCATTTCTGAGAAGTTTGCATGTTCTCCCCATGTTGACGTGGGTTTTCTCCGTGTGCTCCTGTTTCCCTCACAGTCCAAACATGTGCGCTGTAGGTGAATTGGCCGTAGTGGGCCTTAAATCAGAGACTAAGCTGAAGGAAAATGAATGAATGATTTTAGTTTTGCTATTTGATAAAATATGTTTTTATTTTGCAAATAAATTTGAAGCATTTAAGAAATAATAAAAGAGCACTTGTTTACATTACATTTACATTCGTTTAGCAGAGCCCTTATCCTAAGCAACTTACAAGTAAGGATTAAAAAGCACTTTAGTTCAACAGAGAGCAGCAGTATATAAATGATATGACAAGTTAGTAAAAAAATATTAAGATAGTAAGTAAAAAAATGTTGAGTTTCAACATAAAAAAGTATTTTACAGGTGGTTTGTCAAGCCCACTCACCTTGCATGAAATGCAAGATGTTTGTCCAGAAACTGTGTTTTGTCTATATGGAGAGCAGAGCAGGTGCACAGTCAAAATTGTACACTGTTTTCCAAAAAACTGGGGTAAGAAGGTGTCTGGTGCATATGGAGAGAAGAGAGTTTTTTCTACAGCAGCAATTCCATGCAAATGTCAACCTTGCCAAGTTTTCACCAAAATAGTGAAACCATTTCTACTTTTTTGTGTAAGCAAATATCTTACAGTACTTGAAAAATACTTAAAAATGTCCCTGTCACTGTTTTTAAACTATTATATTTCATTTACCAAAGTCACACAAGTGGAAATTTCAAATTTGTCACATCCATAACCAAGCTTTTTCCTCATTAATGAAAAATGTAATATAAAATAAAATCAGTCATGTTTGTTCGATATCCTTTTAATTAGCATTGTTTTGTTTGGGTTGTGCAGTTTAATGCACAGAATTTCTACAAAGTATGTTGTATACTTTAAACTCGCAGACTGTTTTTGGTCACATCATAAAACATGTTTATTTCCCTCATTTAAAATCTAAAAAATGTTTACAGATTGATATTTTTCTGATCCTAAAACTCGCCAATCCGTACTGAAATTTTTAACACAGGCTCATTCAGAAAATGAAGTCCCATGGACGTTTCTGGAGACCGCAAATTATGTAGACGGAGATACGTATGGCTGCATTTGATTTTTTAAACGAACGCTACGGGGCGGTATGATCCTGTTCCTTTTTGCGCTTACCAGCTGACCGCTTACTTCAGTGTGGAGGGCTTTCCCGCCGCAACCAGTTTGTCCCATTAGCTCGTCATGTACGTAGGCGGACTTGAGACGGAGAGAGGAGTTGACCACGATGACGATGAGGTTCAAGTCCGGGGAAGAGCTGTTCCAGAAATCAGGTAGGACAAAAACAGAATCCAAAAATAAAGTGAACAACAGGGTGAGAATGTGGTAAAATCTGAAAACATAGTAAAAATCAGGTGAGGGGCTTTTCTTTTTTTGGATTGCTTTTTTAAACACTGCGGTTGGGTTTGGGGAAGGGGGTGATTGGGTCAATCTGTGATTTTGAAAACACTGTCGGTTTGGTTTAGGGAAGTAGGAGGGTGGGTCAGTCGATCGATCAGTCAGTCAGTCGACAGTGGCCTCTGGTGGTACGTGTGAAAAACAGGCACGAGAGAAATTTAAGATCTGCAAAAGCGCACACAGTGACCTCTGGTGGATTCGCAAAAACAAAAACTGCAAAAAAAATTGTAGCTCCTGGGAAATATTTGGCGCTCTCAAGAAATGTATATAGGGGCACGTAATCAGAATGAGCCGGGGTTGCTTGCTTCATGTGCTTCCTACACTCTAAAGTTGTAATACATTCATTCATTAATTTTTTTTTTGGCTTAGTCTCATTATTAATCAGGGGTTGCCACAGCGGAATGAACCGCCAACTTATCCAGCAATTCCAGTATCATGACAACCCTAGTTTCAATATAATGTTAACATATATGTTCTCTGTGAATTTATGTTTTAAGTTTTTACTGCAAATGTCACATCCATAATGCTGGAATTGCTGACAGGTTGATTCTGTATGGTTTTATCTCATTTTGTTACATCCCTACCTTTCAGGACATTTTCCTTCTTTATTGGCATTTAGATTTTTACTCAGTCAGTTCTGCAGATATGCATTTACTGTTTGCACTGTTAATGGAACCAATGCACACCATCCACTGTTGCATTGGCAGTTTACCAGTGCACACACTTCTAATTGATCTCAATGAAAAGACAAAATCAATTTAATGCACGTTTCCAGATAAGACACCCTGTGTAGCTGTCCACACATTTGTGCCACCTAGGAAAAGCTTAGCACTTGCTGACATCTTTACCCTGTTTACCCCGATGATGGCCATCATCTATGATGAAACACGATTCCCCACCAATCCCACAGGTCGGGAAGTGTCAAGGAAAGATGATCGGTGGAAATGCCAGGCATACTTTCCAGTGCCATTTAGGGTTGGTGCACCCATTTCAAAAGCACGAGTGTCTAAGGGAGAGATCATAGTCTAGAATTTACTACAGGAATCACAACAAGGTGCACTATAAAAGCCAAACAGAGGATTTGAATAAGGAAAGAAATCATTGGAGGTAGGGCTGCATGAAATTTGAAAAATCTAATATTTTCTTCTACTGTAATATATGTTGCTATATGAATATAATTTTACCAAATGATTTGAATATCTCTACTTGGAAAGGAGGGTCAAGTCATTTTCTATGCAGAGGATCTGCATACATTATAAAACATTACAAGCAAAAATAAATAAACAAACAGTGTTTGGTTACAGTGCTAACTATCTAAAATAAAACAATCTAAAATAGCATGCATCATTGCAGTATATATATATATATATATATATATATATATATATATATA
>CAIGQZ010031581.1:2084517-2119968 GCA_903798205.1 Danio tinwini | reverse complement strand
GGGACTAAGCCGAAGGAAAATGAATGAATGAATCTAAATTTACAATATTTATTTTGATGGTGCACTTTAGTCTTAAGGTAAACAATAAATCCATGTAAGTTAATCTACTGGAAAGAAAAAACTCATTTAGTAATTAAAACTTGACCGTTTTCAGCACTCTTAAATGGCAGTTCTTAATAAAGTCAATTTTAACGGATTGGGTCTAAATATGCTTAACCACTCCCCTCCAGGCATTAGTTTGCTGTGAGGGGTGGATATAAAAAAATAAACCCCACCCCCTACTCAATACTTCATTTGAGTTGAAAATACATCCTCATACTGTAATAAAAGTCCTTTAAAAGGATTTTAGATGGCCACAATCCACTGATGACTTCAGGAAAATCTACTTGGTCAGGCCCAAAATGCTAAACTCCCACATCATTTGCTCCAGGCTCCTGATGTCCACCAAGAGACTCTAAATAATGCCACAGATCTGGAAGTGTGTTTTATTATAGAGTTTTATGCTTTAACAAGAGTTTCTAGGGCTGTTGAGCTGTCAGAAGGACTCCTCTACCGCTCACAAACGAGAGCTAGAAGATGAAAATACTGCTGTTTTACTTTCCTGAGACTTAGATAATTAGCTTGTTCTTAATGCAGGCTGATGTATTTACAGACGGGCGATTTTAGGATTTTTATTTTAGGGGGGCTCAGCTCCTTAGGAGAAAAAAAATAGAATAACAATTATTAATATATCATAATTATTAATTAACAATATATATATATAAAAAATAAGTAGGCCCACATGAAATCTGCGCGCGCAGAATTCCGCAGATTTTTCGCAGATTTTCCGCAGATTTTCCGCAGATTTTTAGCCCATCATTAATTATGTTTATTTACTTACAGTCAACTATTTACTGTTAATCTAATTGGATTTGCATTTTAAACATTAAATAAAAGTTAAAAAGATATTATTTTTCATTTCACATTTTAAGGTTTTAGTTATGAGACTCCTAGAATAATTCCACAGAAATCCACAGATTTTTACCAAATTTCTCAGCAGAAATAGCAAAAAACATCCGCAGATTCGTCTGGCCCTAATAATAAGTAATAATTTAATAGTAATACACTTAAGAATGTATATATTTGTTTTGTTTTTTGTTTTGTTTTTTTACTAATTCACATATTTCATGAACTGAATCATAATATTAAAATAGGAAATATTTTTAATACAAGACAACACTTGATGTTTCTGTCTCTGTCAGTGACTCTGACTGTTAAAATGAGCACAATCACTAAGTGGTTCTGTCACTGTGTTTAACCTGATCTGTTCATGACTGTTTAATAGATAATGCCACATGCAGAGTGTTTAATAATGATAGTTCATTTTGAAATAAAAATAGTTAAGAGTTACATTTTCACTGGAGGAAACAGCTGTGATTATGAGGTGATCACTGAGGAAATAGTAGATTAGAAACCCGATTGCTCCTATATGACATTGGGATTAGGCATGGGACGATATCCGTTTTCAAGGTATACCGTGGTTTGGAAAAGTCAAGGTTTTAAAACCGCCAACATTTTCTGTAATACTGTTCCTACGATATATGTACAAATTTCTTATTGACATTTTTTTTGTTTTGTTTTTTAAGGTTTATTTATATAGCACATTTCATACACAGCGGCAATTCAAAGTGCTTTACATAAACAGGAATAAAAAAAGACAAGTATAAGAAAAAGAATTAAAACAGATAATAAAAAACAGATAAAAACAGATAAAATAGGTTAAAACAGGTTGTAAAAGAATGGAAAAGAAGAGAAAAACATAGTAGTGCGATCTGTCGGACGCAGCACAGTGCTCATTCAGTAAAGGCACAGCTAAACACATGTGTTTCAGTCTGGATTTGAATGTGCCTAATGTTGGAGCACATCTGATCATTTCTGGAAGCTGATTCCAGCAGTGAGGGGCATAGTAGCTGAAAGCCGATTCACCCTGCTTTAAATGAACTCTTGGAATTTCTAGTTTAAAGGATCCTAGAGATCTGAGTGTTCTATTAGGTTTGTATTCAGTCAGCATATCTGTAATGTATTGAGGTCCTAGACCATTTAGTGATTTATAGACAAGTAGTAATACTTTAAAATCTATTCTGAATGTAACTGGGAGCCAGTGTAAAGACCTGAGGACAGGTGTGATGTGCTCTGATTTCCTGGATCTGGTCAGAATCCTGGCCGCAGCGTTCTGGATGAGCTGCAACTGTCTGACTGTTTTTTTGGGAAGGCCCGTGAGGAGGCCGTTACAGTAATTACAGTAATTGTTAAGTGATAGGATGTTTAAAAGTGCTAACTTAACAGTTTTAGCTGTTTTCCCTACAGATGAAGACAGTAGACTAATGAAGACAGCAGAAGTCAATAATTCATTTGAGTTATTTAGTCTGACATGTTTACTATTCCAAACTATTTTAAATGTTTCCTAAAATAAAATATATTGTGTTCAAAGGGGAAAAAGGTTTTGTTTTTTACCCAGACATTTAAAAGATCAGTAATCACAATATCGTGAAACCTTGATAATTATATTTAAGGTTATCATACTGTCAGAATCTTATACCGGCCCATGCCTAATTGGGATACAAGTGTATTCATAGCAAAGTACTGCAAATAAGAGAATGTATAACAATTTATCGACAACACACACCTTGTTCTCTCGCTCTGCACAGGTTTGCTCAAATGAAAAACGAAAGTCGTGGAGGAGCCGAATATAGCCCCACTAAAATAGGCCTAGCGAGGCCCATGTTTACAGATATTAGTCTCCCCACAGGTGGCCACTCTAAAAATGCTGGGTTGTTGTAATTTTATTTTGGGTCAAATATGGATACAATCCAAATATGAATTCATCGTTGGGTTATTTTTTCAAATAAACTTCAATGACACTTTTTTAATCCAAGTGTTAAATCAGTTTGTCCATAATTAACCCAGTGTTGGGTTAAAGCAACCCAGCATTTGTTCTTCCATGACAGACATTAAAAAGATTCAGCAATATTGTGCAATAATAATGTTTTTTTTTACCTGTTCATAACACTTCCATACTAGCACAGAAGGCTTCAAATGAGCTATAAGTAGACTCTTACAGATGCTGGGTTGCTGTAACCCAATATTAAGTCAAATATAGACAAACTCAATAACAAAACTTGAATATATAAATTTAAATTACACTTTTTTTAATAATTTTTTTCAGGGTTTTCACCTTTAATTGATAGGAAAGTGTACAGTATTGACAGGAAAGCATGGGGAGCAGAGAGAGGGAAAGGATCAGCATAGGACCACAAGGCAGGAATCAAACTCAGGTCGGTGTGAACACCAGAGTGCTTGCGTCGACGCACTAACCACTACACCACTGGCGCCAACTAAATCACACTTTCTATCATCATTTCTAACTTTTTTGTCCATATTTGACCTAAAATTGGGTTACAACCCAGCATTTTTTTTCAGTGTACTCCTATGCATTTCAACAAGATTCAGGATTATTGTGCTTTTTTGTTGTTGCTTTAAATGTTCAAAACACGTCCATACTGCCACACAGAAGACTCTAAATGAACCGTGTGTAATAGTAGACTCTAAAAAATGAGTTTTCGAAGCCCAACAAACATTAAATATGGACAAACCCAACATTGGATTAATTTTTCAACTGACATCAATCCCAGTGGTTGGCTTTGTCCTTATTTGACTCAAACATTGAGTTACAACAACCCAGCATTATTTACATGTATTAATTAAGTAGACACTTTAATATAAAGTGACCTTAGATAGATATATCGAGAACACATTTTCTATTTTTAACCTGAATTAGGTTACAATGTGATCAGTTTCTACTGCGAGAGAGATGTAGATGTACATGATAATAACATTGCACAGCACTCATGCTATCATTACTGTATTCACTCAAGCAAAAGGAGTTCAGTAAGCCTGTCTATATTTATAGAGTCTCTGCACAACACATTTTATTCTTGCTTTTGTTTCATCCTGGATGAAAAACTACTTTATGGGAAGAGTTCAAATGAAGAATTTATGACTTTCTAGTTGTATTGATTCAGAGTTTATCCTTGTTTGGACAGCAAATGTTTAAAAAGGTAAATGTTTAACTACTGGAATTTCAGCTTGAACCTAAATTACATGTTTTGAAGGGTTAGTTAGGGTTAGTTAAAGCTTCTAAACATCTAAGAAATGTTAACAATGAAGACATTTTCACAGTGTCACAATAGACAGAACTTTTAAAAACATGCACACAGCCTATAAATACTTTGGGTTAGAACTAAACCAATCAATGCATTTCTTTAAATATAAGATTCAGGCGGAATTTATTAAATTAAATTAGGAATTTCTAATAAATTTAATAAACAATTACAAAGAAACAGCAAGTAAAGTGAACACTGACTTTCTTTACAACTTTATTCCAAATATTTACTTTGTACTGTAATAAACCCTTGGTTCCAACACAGGCTCATTCTGAAAACGCACCCCTATATACATTTCTGGAGATCGTGAATTATGTAGCCAGAGGAACGTATGGCTGCATTTCCTGTTTAAAAAGAACGATACGGGATGGTATGACGTCCTTTTTTGCACTTACCAGCTGATAGCTTACCTCTGTGTGGAAGGCTTTCCAGCTGTTACCAGTTTGTCCAGTGGCTCGCCACATACATCAGAGGATTTGAGACGCAAAGAGCAGTTGACCGTGACAATGGGGATTGAGGCTGGTGAATCAGGTAGGACAAAAACGGAAGCCAAAAAATAAAATGAACAAGTGAACAACAGGGTGAGAATGTGGTAAAATCTGAAAACGTGGTAAAAATCAGGCGAGGGCTTTTCTTTTTCTGGATTGCTTTTTTAAACACTGCGGTTGGGTTTGGGGAAGGGGGTGATCGGGTCAATCTGTGATCTTGAAAACACTGTCGGTTTGGTTTAGGGAGGTAGGAGGGTGGGTCAGTCGATCAGTTGGTCAGTCAGTTGACAGCGGTCTCTGGTGGATTTACGTGAGAAGAACAGGCATGAGAGAAATTTGAGATCTGCAAAAGTGCACACAGTGACCTCTGGTGGATTTGCGAAAACAAAAACTGCTAAAAAATGTATCTCCTGGGAAATATTTGGCGCTCTCCAGAAATGTATATAGGGGCACGTAATCAGTATGAGCCGAGGTTGCTTGCTTCATGTGCTTCCTACACTAAAATGCTGAGTTGTTGGAATACATTCATTCATTTTCTTTTTGGCTTAGTCACTTTATTAATCAGTAGTCGCCACAGTGGAATGAACCGTCAACTTACCCAGCATATGTTTTACGCAGCGGATGCCCTTCCATCCGAGAACCGGGAAACATTCATACACTCTCATTCACACACATACACTATGGATAATTTCGCTTACCCAGTTCTGTTGTAATACAGAGTTGGGTCAAATATTGACAAACCCAAACATTGGGTCAAATATTGACAAACCCAAACATTGGGTTAAAAGTGTCATTTAAATTTTATTGAAAAAATATAAATAAATAAAAAAACATAAAGGTAAGTATACACTCAGAAACAATGTTGGGTTGTTGTAACCCAACGTTGGGTCAAAAATAGACAAACCCAACAACCCAGTTTTTATTTTTTTGAGTGTATGCATCCCTGTACATTGCTTTTGGAATGTTTGTTATTTGTGTTGGGTGCTGCTTTTTTCCAAATATGTATATATTTAACTGAATACTGTGAAAAAATATGTATAATCATGTGTATAAATTGGTAAAACTTGTCTTAATAGCCTGCATTACACCTCAAAAAACTATGGGTTGTATTAATCCAGCACTGGGTCAAATATGGACAAGTCTAATTGTTGAGTTAAAAAACTATCAATTAAATTTAATATAAAACAATTAACCCAACAAAAATGTACACTCTAAAAAATGTTGAGTTTTTTTATTTAACCCAATGGTTGAGTTAAAATAATTTAATGCTTTGTTGGGTTATTTATAAAGTTTTGGGGGTTATTTATTAATAACTTTGTGCTTTGTTATTTTTAAATTTTTTTGAGTTATTTATTTAATAACTCAACCAGTTGGGTTAAAAATTTTGAATTTCAACAGTCACATGATTTAACTGACACAGAACAATTCAATTCATTTTTATTTGTATAGCGCTTTTACAATGTAGATAGTGTCAAAGGAGCTTCACATAGAAGATTATAGTCAATTGAAAGTGTCAGTTCAGAGTTTAAGTTCAGTTCAGGTCAGTGTGGTTTAATATTCACTGCTGAGAGTTCAAACACCATCGATGCGCAGCTCTACAAGTCCCGAACCATGCAAGCCAGTGGCGACTGTGGCGAGGAAAAAACTTCACCAATTGGCGAAAGTGAAGGATAAAAACCTTGAGAGAAACCAGGCTCAGTAGGGCACGACCATTTCTCCTACGGCCAAACGTCTTGTGCAGAGCTGCAGTCTAGGCGCCGGAAGCTGGAGAACGCTGGAAGTCAGTGAAGACTGTCCCTGGAGGTCACAAGAATCAGACGCATGCTCTCCACTCCTTCATGACCAGCTCCACAGCAGCTGCTCAGGATACGGCCTGGTCCAGGATTGTGGAACCTTGGAATCATCTCTTCACAGGTCTTGGATTACATCAGTGGTGCTGCATAATCTCTGGGGATCTCGGGATGAGTATCCCCAGGTGGAAATACAGAATAATTAGCATAGCTGCTGTTCATAGTGTATAAAAACGAGATGCGTGGAGCACATTCATGCATCATACCGCTAAGTGATGCACTGAGTGTATGCTTTATTTAAAAGATAGGTCTTTAATCTAGTTTTGACCTGCGAGTGTGTCTGAGCCTCGGACATCATCAGGAAGGCTATTCCAGAGTTTAGGAGCCATAAATAAGAAGGCTCGACCTCCTTTACTTGACTTTGCTGTTGTAGGTACTATGTATATATGTAAATGTATGTATGGATATCCCCCCCCCCTTCTTTTTTATGTTATGTTTTTTGGATGTTGTGTAAGTTATGTTTTGTCTTTTGTTTTTTGGTGTTATTATTATGTGATTGCAATTAATTGTGGGACACCCTTGAAAATGAGATGGCACATCTCAAGGGCTTTATCCCAATGAATAAACATCAGTACTACCAGAAGCCCTTTTTTCAAAGAGTTTTGAGATCTTAAAGAGCGGGTTGGACAGCTGTATTAATATGCGTGCGTAATGTTGTTTTTGCACTATAAGCTTTATTAAAGCTTAAGCTCAAGTTTATTTTTATTTTTTTTATCAAATTACCTCTCCGTGTCATGTTTTTTCTATTCATTTTACACACACTCTTAATTATTGATGATACTAAGTTTGTATTACAAACATGTGCTTCGTAGCCGATCTATATTAAATGGATAAAAAACGTTGTGTCTGGAACTTAAAATGTAATGGAAATAAAGCAGTTTCAATATTTTTGAAAACTTTGTTATTTATTTACACAGTCATAATTATAAAATTAATAGTAGTACTAATAGTAGCAATAGTAATAACAGAATGGAAAAAATAACATTTATTCAAAATAATCCAATGCAATGGGTTAAGTTGTATAACTCAATGCATTGGGTTAAAACAACCTATAGTTGGGAAGGTGCTAAAATAACCTACAGTTGGGTTATATGTTGGGGTATTTTTAACCCAACTATTTTAACTTCATTAGCATCTTATTAAATCATATCTTTATATTAAATTCTAGTATATGCATTGCGGTATAATAATGTAGTATTTTATATTGTAGTATATTCATATTCAAATATATATGTTGTATAGTCATTCAAAAACATCCATTTGTGTAGCTCAGGCTAGTCGTCATTATAATAATCATTATAATATTAGTAATATTTGGTTTGTTTTGAAAGTGAATTTCTGATTAAGCACATGCATAAATCATATTATATGCTTATTAATCTTAATCCACACACACACACACACACACACACACACACACACAGCTCTGAAACCTGAGTATAGGTTAAAACAGGTCCAACAACATGCTTTCAGCTCCTGTGACAACTTTCAAAGTGAAACTACAATACCCACAATTCCCCGAGAGCCCAATTCACGCTTTTCCAGCCCAGTCGGCTTGACAAGAGCTCGATTGCAAGTGTTAATAATAAGCAAGAGACTGAGGTGTTCAGACAACCAACAACAGCTTCACCTTCCCATAATGTGCGAACTCCTGGATCAACAGCAATGGCAGTAGAAGGTGAGACTTTAACACTTTTGAGGACATGTTTGTGTGTTTTAAAAGACAACAAACAAATAAACACACACACACGTAGCCGCTTCCCCATGCATGCACAGCCGGGTTGAGGTTATGATTGGCTGCCGATCAGCCGCAGATTTTGCCCCTGCTTCTTCGCTGGATACTTATAACATAGAGATGGGCTTTACGACTGCACATCAGCCTATTCATGCAATATAAAGATTGACGATGTGCATCATTCAGCATCTGCACGTCCACCCACTGATTCACATCATCTGAAGCACTGAGAGGAGCACAGCACGGCATGTTAAGCTTCGTTATAAAGCATTTTATTTTGTAAAACTGTGATTTTACGAGGTTTTTCCTGAGATGCGATGCGCGCTCCATTGAGGAGCAGTGGACGGGCGCGCGCGCGTTATTGTTATCAATAATAATAATAATAGCAATCACCTTTCATAAGGCGCTTCTGTCAGACAGGTGTTTGTGGTTTTTATGGTATCATGATGTTAGGACAGTCTCCACACCTCATCGGGGGAATCCTCTGGATCCAAAACCCAATGCGAGGTATGTTTATCGGATTTAACGGTCCGTCGATTGTCCAAACTTGTATTGATTGACGTGTGATCGAATGTAAACATTGAAGCGGCTGATTGAGGCTGATTTGTGACGTCAGGAATAATGTGGTTATGAATTAACATCACTTAAGATCTACATTGTCGTTAAATCTTCACTAAAGCTCAGACAGAGCCACACTGAAAAAAATGACTTAACATTTACATGATAAAGTCTTAGTAAAATAATAAAATTCAGCTATATTTAATTATTTCAAGTAGCTATAATTAACTTAAATGTCATGTAAAAATTACTTTGTTTGACCTAATAAATTAAGTACGCTAAAAGTTTGTTATCTTTGTATATTTAAATGAACAAATGCACATATACTTATTATTATTATTATTATTATTTTGCACAAGGGACTTTGCGTTTATCAAATGAAGTAAATCTCATTAGTGAGGCTACTAGTCTTTTATTTTCTCTCTGTAATATTTTAACTTTGTTTTATACATTTAAGATGACGTTTTTGGCATTCCCAAAGTCATTTATTTAATGTTAATAGGTTTATTTGCAATTATTAGAAAATATTTAAATACTGCAGCCTAATGAATGCTAATATTTCCACTCAGTTCATTTAACACATGAAATAAACGTGTTACTTGGGAAATTCTAGTTATCCTTGACATTTACAAAAAGATGAAGAGATGATGCCAACCATCGAAGACTTCATGGACAACACATACACTGAATACACAAAAACACTTCACTAAACATCTACACATAGACATCACCTATATGCTATAAAACTGCAGGTTAATTATGTCTGTACAGTATATAATAACTAGGGTCAGACCGAATCAGTGGACATTTTTTTGCTGTTTCTGAGAAGAATTTTGTAAAAAATGTAACTATGCAAAATGATTTTAGGACTATCATAACTAAAAACTTTTTATGGAATAAATAATAATACATTTTTAACTTTTATTTAATGTTTACAATGCAAATTAGATTCACTTATTTGGTAAACAAAGCAAGTCTCTCATATAATACAAAAGACAGAAAATATTAGTTTACATACTATTGTAAATTAATCAAATTAACATTTTAATATTACTATTATTATATCACAATAACATTAGTGAAATTAATAAAAAAACTGAATAAATAAAAATGTATACAAGTAAATACATAGACTCAATGATGGGTAAAAAATCTGCAGATTTCTGCGCGGTCACAGATTCTGTGTGGACCTAATGATAACTTATATTTGATTGTAACTAACTTAATTTGATTGTAATGCAATAATGTGCACCTTTTGTAAAGCTGATTTGAAACAATAATTATTGTAAAAAGTGCCATACAAATAAGCTTGAGTTTAATTATATTTAATGTTACAATTTTAAAATTATGATAGTGAATTAATTCAATTTTCCCACACCAAAATAAAGTCATTTTTGTCAGAGAAGTCTTTTTTTACTGATGTTGCATGAGTTGCTTTGGTTCAAAAGTGAATTTCTGATTACGCACATGCATAAATCATTGATGAAAGCTCTCAGTTGTTTCCTCTCTTCTTGCATTGGAGACTCTTCGTTAAACAGATGTTTGGATGTGACAATATTCCCCACAGCCCTGCATGTTTTCACTGTACAGTCCATTGATAATTTATGTAAAGTTGTTAAAGTAACCTGTCATTAAACAATCCCTCATGGGCTTTGCATCAAAGGCTGTAAAACAATTATTAAACAAAGCTTTTTGGTTTAACAGTGCATATTTACATTAAAATTAAATCTCAATAATAGGATTTTAATATAAGAATTATATAGTAGAGAGAGAAGAAACGAGAGACCAGTTTTTAAATTATCTCAGAATTTCTTAAGTGCAAAGTATTTAATATAATATACATTTTTAAAAATTATATAATATTTTGTTTATTCAGAAAATATATTTAATGTCTATATTTATTAATTGTTTAGTCATAAATTGTAACTATAGTTGTGTACGGTAACTAAAGTTGTTAGTGTATATTTTGTATATTTATTGTTTTCAAAAATATAATCAATCAAATAATATAATGTATGGAAATTATATCATAATCACAATACAGCCATGAATGTAGTCATTATTGCTGAAATGAGATTAATAATTTTCATTCATATATATATATATATATATATATATATATATATATATATGAAAACTTTCCGACTGAAATACTGAAATAAGCTGAGTTTAGGATTTAATTTTTTAATTAAGTAACAAGTATTTAACAGAATATACATTTTTTTTATAATATTACACATTTTTTGATTCATAAAATATGTTTTATGTATATGTGTAATAATCAATGGTCAATGGTTCGAGTCATGGCTGTGTCACTTGATGTTTCTATATGGAGTTTGCATGTTTTCCCCATGTTGGCGTGGGTTTCCTCTGGGTGCTCTCGTTTCCCCCACAGTCCAAACACATGCGCTATAGGGGAATTGATGAACTGAATTAGCCGTAGTGTATGCGTGTGTGTGTGTGTGTGTGTGTGTGTGTGTGTGTGTGTGTGTGTGTGTGTGTGTGTGTGTGAATGAGTGTGTATGGGTGTTTCCCAGTATTGGGTTGCGGCTGGAAGGGCATCAGCTTTGTAAAACATATGCTAGAATAGTTGGCGGTTCATTCCGCTGTGGTGACTCCTGATAAATATGGCACTAAGCTGAAGAAAAATGAATAAAACAATCTCTGGATTGTAATTATTTAATTTTATATTATTTTGCGGTTAATATAGTTGTTAATTAAGTGTATATTTTAATGTATTGATTTAAAAATTAATAACAAAGTCTATCAATTAATATAAGCAATGAATGGAAATTATATTATAGTTACAACACAGCTGGTTTTGCCACAAATGTAATCAGGATTCCTAAAATGAATATAAATTATATATAAATAAATGAAAAGTTTTTCATCAATCCTAAAAGCTTAGGATTCAATTAAATATTTTTTTTCATCTGATTACAGTTCCATTCTTTAAACTGCTGCATAATAACATGTGTCTGCTCAATGTTTGCAGTATTGTAGGAAATGTTTATTTTTTTATGCACACTTTACAAATAAATGTGTTTAAGCATTCACTTTTATACTAACTTCCTATTACATTGAGTTTTAAAGTGGAGCTATTATGTCCCTTTTAACAAGATTTAAAATGCATCTCTGATGTCATACATGTATAATATCATACTTGAATATCATGCATATACAAATAATATGTCTTTAAAACTAATCCTTTTAGGCTTTGATCCTTATTGAGGCGTTTTGGTGACTGTCGCTTTAAATTCAAATAAGATTGTGCTCTTTTCAAAAGAAGGCGGAGCTACATATGCCTGTGTGTCAGCATAATGGCAGATTCAAAAACAAGACTAACATCTTATGCTAATGAGGGAGAGATGGTCACTAGTGGGCGGGGCTTTCCCCTTCTAATGACACGTACAAAGGGAGAATGTCAATCAAAGTGTTTCTCCACACTGTTTTTATCAAGTCTGATTATAGAAAGTAGAATTAATACAATTTTAGGATTAGAAGCTGGTTATGTTCACACACTGCGGCCAGACAACTGTGTTTAAACCTCTTATAAAAGTGATTTATGCATGTTAGGTCCCTTTTAAGCATTGTTTTTGTTGATTGTGTTTTGCATTGAGGGTCACTCTGCAATAGATAGTGTGGTTTGCACTTGTGTTGGCCAAAAGCTAGAGTTACACTCTCAAAACTTTTGTAGTCAGCATTTTGAAGATGTCCTGTCTCAGCAGTCAAGAGAATAGAGAACTTTTACATTAAGGGCCTGTACATAAAAAAAAACAAACAAACATATCCATCGTTACACATAATGGACCTTTAGGGAGTGAAGATTGTTCAGTGGAACTTCTTAATCGTAAAATATATAGTTTCAGGTTGCTGGTTTGTTCCAGCAGAAATACAGTAGGTGCTCTTTAAATTCAGAGAAGCTAGATGGTAAAAAATATCTGTTATTAAATAGTTATCTTTGTGTGTTTTGGTTTTATTTGCGGTAGTGAATTGCATTATGGGATGTTGATCGCTGCTCTGTCCACTCTACACTCTCAGAAATAAAGGTACGCAGCTGTCACTGGGTTTCAAAAGGCACACATTTATACTTAAAGCGTCCATATTGCTACCTCAAAAGTATATATTAGTACCTAAAAATTTTAAGAGGAACACTTTTGTACTTTTAAGGTACTAATATGTACCCTTGGGGTATTAATATATTATGGCCACAGCCATATCACCCTGCAGCCCAAGACTGGTTACTCACTAAAGCTATGGCCTGGTCAGTACCTGGATGGGAGACCACATGGGAAAAACTAGGTTGCTGTTGGAGGTGGTGTTAGAGAGGCCAGCAGGGGGCGCTCAACCTGTGGTCTGTGTGAATCCTAATGCCCCGGTAAAAGTGAAGGGGACACTATACTGTCAGTGGGCGCCGTCTTTCGGATGAGACGTTAAACTGAGGTCCTGACTCTCTGTGGTCATTAAAAATCCTATGGCACTTCTCGTAAAGAGTAGGGGTGTAACCCTGGTATCCTGGCTAAATTCCCTCTCAGCCCTTAGGATCATGGCCTCCCAATTATCTCCATCCACCAAAATTGGCTCTATCACTGTCTCTCCACTCCACCAGTAGCTGGTGTGTGGTGAGCGTACTGGCGCCATTGTCCTGTGGCGTTGTAAATAATAATATACTACATAATAAATAATATCTAGAGAAAAACGTCTGTAAAATAGCAGAAAAAGTGCTGTCAGGTTTTTGTGGCGTAATCTATAACACCAACTCAGACAATATAGCACTGCAAACTAAATAAACTGAATTTTGATAGTAATGCAGAGGCTGTTTATAAGAAGACAAGTCAGCGCCTCAGTCTCCTCCGCAAGTTGAGAAGTTTTAATGTTAGTACACAGTCTTTAAACATGGCATATCGATCATTAATAGAAAGTGTTCTCGCATATAATATTGCTTCGTGGCTTGGTAACACAACACTTAAACAGAATAAGAAATTATCGCAAATTGTTAACCAGGCAAATAAGATGGTTACAAACATCAAAAACAGGCATTGTGAGTTTTAAAGATTATACACATCCCCTTCACCCAGCTTTGGAAACGTTACCATCAGGATGCAGGTTTAGAATTCCTGGGGTTTGTCATGTTGTTGTCTTGATGAGTGTTGCTATTATGTGATTGTTGTACTTTTCAGACCCTCTAGTGTTTTCACGATTTTCATGATATTTTTTTGTGATTCTGATTTTGTGGTGGTAATTTCCAGAAAGTTGTGGACAATTTTGCAATAAAAAAATATATAAGAGCAATTCCATGCAAATGTCAACCTTGCCATGAAAAAAAAGTTGTCACCAAAATATGGAAATTGTTTTTGTGGTTTTTAGTAAGCAAGTATTTTACAGTACTTTAGAAATACTCAAACATGACCTGTTTTAAAATCACACAAAGAGCAAATTGACATCCGTCACATCCATAACGGAGAGATGTCACATCCATAACAACACTTTTTCCTCATAAATGTGAAAATATTAAATAAAATAAAACCAATCCTTTTTGTTCTATAGAGAGCCAACTCATATCCTTTTGATTATTATTGTTTCTTTTGGGTTTTGCAGTTTAATTAACAGAATTTCTACAAAGTTTGTTGTATACTGTAAACCCACAGACTTTTTTGTCACATCCATAACACACGTTTTTTTTCCTCATTTAAAGTACAAAACATGTTTACACATTGATATTTTTCTGGTCCCTTAACTTTGTTTTCAGTTGTTCTAGTAAATATAAATAAAAGTTTCAATATAATGTTAACATAAACTTTCTATGCAAATTTATGTTTTGAGTTTTTACTGCAAATGTCACATCCATAACGCTGGAATTGCTCATAAGTATAAAAAGTTATATATACTTTTGGCCATTATCGGTGTTAACCTGCTGCATTAACGCAAAACTCTTATCAGGTGATTAAAAAAAAAAAGTATTGCTGTTAATCTATTCTCAAAGTTGTGTTGGGAGCTGGGTCTATTCTACACAAGCTATGCTGACTTTCACCTTGATATTTTAGCACGGATGTATACCTGACCAAATGACACTGTAGGTAGTCATCAAACCTGTGTGTGTTCCTAATGTGAAATGACCACATCAAACGTGACGTGCTAACATGGATGCAGTTTACTAGAGTGAATCTGATTAATGTGAGCTCCACATCTATCTATCAGGCACCTGTAGAGTTTATGTGTTCCAGTAAAACATATACAAATAAAATGGAGCGGGTGCCTTTCTGAATTAAATCAGCAGGATGCCCTTCTGGATCTTTCACTAACTCTGAAGACACTACTGACTACACTTACATGGACATCTGTAATCTAGTTATTTGCCTTAATAGACAATAATCTAATGAAGGTGTTCACGTGAAGTGCTTTCATGTAAGAGTTTCCTGTCATGTTGGGTGACTTTAACTGCAGTTCGGCAGTTTCACATTCACTCATGAACATTTCATTCATTCATACATAAAAACAGTTCTAGCAACATGTTAACTGATTGTGCAACATCTCTACCTCTACTGGAGTTGTCAGTATGGTTAAAAACACTATAGTATTTACTATAAATTACTATAGTATATTTTCATGTGGATGTCTGACAACTGAAAATAGATCTGGTAGCAGATATATTACTTTTCACCTTGCACTTTTTTTGTTAACACTAATTACTATTCATTTAGGATATGCGTTTTCACATTCTGATTCCAATGCCTAATTATTGAATTGTTAAAATGACTATAATTAAATTAAATATTCTTAAGAATAAAATATTGTGTGTTTTTTGAAAGAGTGTACTTGCATTGTGATATTATATTGTCATTCTGGCATTATATAATGAGTCTTAAAATAACAATAATATCGTTTATCGCAATATATTTTAGTTTAATATATCGTACAACAAAAAATAGATATCGTGACAGGCCTATTGACAAGTACATCTTATTGAACATCATTTATTTTCATCACCAATTATCACAGTAGAACAGTTCCTCAAGCAGTTTGTGATGCATTTTGGAAACAGGAGATGAGCCCCTGGTCTAATGCACCACCTGGCTTGAGAAACCCGTTCTCAGAGACTTACTTTTAGTCATTATTTGGGTAGCACACATATTCTGAATGCAGAATTCAAATGAGCCATTTTAATCTAGATTAATTCAAGATTACAGTGAGATTAATCTAGAATAAAAAAATAATCTTTGCCCACCTATAATAAATATAATAAATCTACTGTATTTACCATATTGGGTAACCTTAAGTGTGCAATCTGACACAATGACACAAATCATAAATATAAAGCTTCTTTATTTAGGTCTTTTGTCAAGACAGGATCTAAAGCAGATCTAAAATGGTAGGGATTGAGTCAAAGGAAGGTTGTATAACTCTTATTTTTATCCACAAACTTAATTTTTCACTCCCATCCCTGGAGCATCTGACATCATGCGTTAGGACTTCTCTTACCGTAATACACCTAAAACTGGTTGGCCGTAAAACTTGTCGCAGGGAAGCGTTTTCTCTCGTTAACTGCAGGGAAAGAGTTTTTGAGCCACAGGATGTCTAATCATATCTTTGCATTACTGCACAGGCTGCAAAACAATCCCCCCCTTGCATGTAATGTAATGATTGTGAGGGCACCGGTGAAACAACATTTTTCGAGAGACACTCGAATACATCACAGGCGCTGCGTATGCGACATCTATAAGTCATGTAAAACAAATGAATACAAACTGAAATAAATAAAATTTGATTATTTACTTTTTATGCGATTATTTTTGTGTTTAATTAAGGATTTTGCAGGATTGCAAAAATTTTCGACTTTTTGTTGATTTTACGTTGGAATCAGCGATCGCAGAATCGTGAAGAAAACTAGGGGGTCTGATTGTTGTATGCAAGTTACCAGTGTTAAAGACAAATTTCCTTTTTCCAGAAACCAGATTCTTGAATGAATCATTTTAGATACTGGGACAAAAGAGCTATAAAAATGCATATACTGTAATGAGAAAATGAAAGTGTTTATTATGTTCATATGGATGTTCACGTATTGTAGAAGATCTCAAAACAAAATAAGGAACTTTTTAGATAACAATTATTTATTTATAGTGTTATTATTCAAAAGGCCTTGCAGTATCATCTGTGTGGATCTCATATCTTGCTGCGGGTGTTCTTGTGTAAACACTTTGGCTTTTTAAAACTCTTGATTCTTCTTCATGATTGGTCATCGGGGACGTGACATATAAGCTGAAACCAAGCCTGAATGAACAAGACAGAGCAGTATTAGTCAGCTGGAGGCCTGCTCAGATTATGCTCTGCTGAATTCTTCATCTTTAGTGGACGCTTTTCTGATTTTATAGTGACATCTACACATTATAACACACTATAGGGTTCTGTATGTGTGATGGCATGCATGCATAATACTGTCATTAATAGACAGAAATTTATCAAATGTTTGGTATATGTGTCAGATGAGATGCTTTAAACATGCAAAAGTGGTTTTATATGCATGTTAAATGCAAGCAAAGTATCATCTTTAATGTTTTGGTAACACTTTAGGTCACAATTCACTGCAGTGTTTCCCCTACCGTTATATAAGGGGGGCGCACCGCCCTCCCAACGGTTGTACCCGCCCCCCTTGAAGTCACGTTAATTGTATTATCTATATAGCACCAGATCACAACTTTTTTTAATAAACAAGCTAAATAGCGTATGTAATATCTTATTTACACAACAGCATGTCATTTCTCTTCTTTGCTTGCGTCACTGCAGCTAAAATATATACAGATGCAGACATCCCAAGTCTCCTGGAAGATCCGGGTGTCTCCCGCAAATGACTCCTGGATTCCCGCAAAGAATGATAATCTCCTGGAAACCGCGCGTCTCCCGCCCAGTCCTCAAATACGTCCCGTATCCCTTCCCGCTCTTCAGATGCGTCACCCACATCCCATGCTGTGATCTTCAATGCGAGCGGAGCTATCTCCACTATCTAGTGTCTAGTTATGACCTCTCCGTTCTGCGTGTCTTCCGCAAGTTCATACCGACTCCGTGATTCCCCCTAAATGAATTAAAATACTCGGAAGTCATGGAGACGAGAGTGAATGAGCAAGTGAACAGATCGCAAGAGCCACAGTAATGGTCTACACATTACATTTTAAAGGTTAAATGAATAGAGCAATATTGGGATGGTCCTGCATGTATTTAGGCCTTTTTTACATATAACATCTGAAAGTTCTGTGTTTTTGACAATATTACAAGTTCACTAAAAGCTGGCTGGAATTATTAGATAAAACTTTTTCAACATAAATATTTAATAATACGACTTCTTGTCATACACTCATTGCTATAAGTAGTTTATGGGCCTATTTCCTTTTAGTAAACCAGTATTAGATTTATAGATGTGCATTTTAACTCATTTTCATCTTTCATCATTTGCAATGTTTCCAGATTGCATTGTTTGTCATTTTTCTGTGGCGGTTCATTCCACTGTGGTGACCCCTGATAAATAAGGCACTAAGCTGAAGTAAAATGAATGGATGAATTATTTTCTGTAAAGCTGCTTCTGGCCATGACATGTTCACATCTACATTTTTTTAGGAGACATGTTTAATAAATGTCTCAATAAATGGGCCAGACATTTCTGACTTTCCATACCAAGAGGCTCAGGAAATGTTCTTCCAGAAGCCCATAAAGATTGTAGAGACAAAAGCTGCACAGTTTGTCAATAAAAATATATAAAATAAATGTTAATTTATAATTTACAAACGGTTGTACAGTTCAAATAGTTGTTCAGTTATTTACTGCTGTCATTAAAGACCATGACTCCTTGTGTCAGTGTGAGTCTGAACAGCCACACTGCGTTGGGCCGTGTTGCACCGCAGCCCCAACCCCCCCTCCAAAACTGTAAACCAAGGGGAAACACTGCACTATATTAACAAACCATTAACTAATACCACCAGCTTAATAAATGACTAATTAGCTGTTTATTAATATTGTTTATTAATAGAAAGATAGAAGTTGGGTTTTGGGATTAGAGATGCAGATTAAGATCAAATTTTATAACTAATAACAAACAGTTAATATCTTAATAATAGGCAAGTAATAAGGCAGTAGTTAATAGCATGAATTAGGGTTGGGTGACGTCGACCAATTTGGCATCGTATGATGTCTAATGTGAAACATCACGATGGACGATGGCATCGTCGTCATAGGCTGCGTTGAATTAATTATATATGAATTATTAATTAATTCATAACAAATTAATTGTGTGTAGCCTACCGTTTCAGCTACCTGACCCGCATGGTCTTTGATTGACCCATAACCAAATCATAAATGAATAAAGGTAGGTTACACACAAATCACCACCTCTCAATCACTTTTCCTACAGGATTCTGGCGGAGTGATTTGTGTCATTATAATGACGTCAACAAACTTGGTTGGTAAAAAAGTGCACAACCAATAGGAACCAACCAACAGCATCTGAGGTTTATGCTAAAATTACAAAGTAGAAGCGTGAAGATTAAAGCAGTGTACTGACGCTGTCACACGTTACCTGATAGATTCAAAAGACAGAAGAGTCATTAGATAGAGACAAGGTGAATTAAATATCACGTTTAACAACTATAGTGAGACGAGATCCAGCAGTAATCCTTGATAAACTGTCCGATGTGCACTTCTCCTGTTCAGAATTGCTAGATGAAGCGCCAGTGTGGACGTGGATCATTTTCGTTCTGATATGCCATTTTAAAACGAAGCTGTATTAGTGTAAACAGGGCCTGAGTGTGTATTTTTCGTGAGGGGGTTGCTGCTGCGATGGGGGCGGAGCGGAGGATCACGATGCCGGCTCAGCATCATGATGTCTATCGGCCATCGCAGATGGACGATAGCATCATCTATCGACACAACCCTAGCATGAATTGTGACCTTAACTAAAGTGTTACCTACTTACTTCCAGGGCTGTTTGTATCAAAGTTGATATTTAGCCCCACCATGTTGGTGTTTTGTAACATCTAATTTTTTACAAGGTGGGTCGTTAGCCAAACACTCAACCCCCAACCTGGAGGACCAGGACATACATACAAACATACACTATGGACAATTTAGCACACCCAATTCCCCTATAGCGCATGTGTTTGGACTGTGGGGGAAACCGGAGCACACCAACACGGGGAGAACATGCAAACTCCACACAGAAACACCAACTGACCCAGCCGGGACTCGAACCAGCAACCTTGCTGTGAGGCGACAGTGCTACCCACTGCAAAATAATTGCGTGTACGTACTCTAGTGTTTAGTATGGAATTATTTGTATGTAATGTTCTTCGTTCCCACCCTTCTGCATTATATTGCATTGATAAGTTATGATGGCGACGCGGTGGCTTAGTGGTTAGCACTGTGGCCTCACAGCAAGGAGATCACTGGTTCGAGTCCCAACTGGGTCAGTTGGTGTTTCTGTGTGGAGTTTGCATGGTCTCACCGTGTTGGCATGAGTTTCCTCCGGGTGCTCCGGTTTCCCCCACAATCCAAACACATGCGCTATAGGGGAATTGAACAAACTAGATTGACCATAGTGTATGAGTGTGTGTGTGTGAGAGAATCAGTGTGTATGGGTGTTTTCCAGTACTGGGTTGCAGCTGGAAGGCCGTCCACTGTGTAAAACATATGCTGGATAAGTTGCCGGTTCATTCTGCTTTGGTGACCCCTGATGAATACAGGGAATAAATCGAAGGAAAATGCATGAATATGTTATAAGATACGAGTCTCATTTAGTATATATATAATATACTATAAGTTAAAATGTCCCCAATGTTGAAACCTAAATTAAATTGTCTGCAAAGAGTCTTAAAAAAATATTCAATTCCACGCTCTGATTCATACCCTGAATACATTAACATTAACTAATACAACCTTATTGTAAAGTGACACTTCCATTGTTTTGATGCTTGATCCCTTCTCATCTTTGACCCATATTAACAATAAGCGATGCTCATGAAATCTATGCCCCCGTTGTGCAACATTTTCTGCACTGAAGCTTGTGACGAAGCACTCACAGACGCAGGGGATTTTCAGAGACATTAGCATTCTCCAACGCCTGAAACTGACTGGAGATCAAAACATTAAGAGACTCCCACCCGCTGCAGAAAGACTGACGTGCTGCAACACACTGCTAAAATATGTGCGCAGCGCTGAAGAAACTGTGGAGAGATTGCATGTTTCAGACTACACTTCTGAAGAGACTCTCATCTTTGATCAAAAGCATGGACAAGCTATATTACAAGAAGATTTTTCTGCTTTTGAGCTGACTGTATAAGATAGGGCTGCGCGATGTTGGCTTAAAAACTGACATTGCGATATTTAGATATATGTATTGTGATTATTAATATAATTTGACCAAAAGATGACCTAAATAAATCTCCTTGGAAAGAATTGGTTGTTTTACATTGATTGGGATTTATTTTGTAGGGGGATTACATAGAATATTATACATAGAAGACTATAGTACTACAGTATGTAGTGGTGTAACGGATCACAAATCTGCAATTTGGATCACACTACAGATTTTTTAGTCACGGATCAGACCATTTTTCGGATCAGCAAAAAATTAAGAAGACAAATGTCATTTGCTTTCCATTTATATCAAAAATATTACTGCAAAAAACATTGCTTTAACAAACAGAACTTAGAACCTGTAATGTTAATAACAATAACAATCAAGAAACCAGCTGAAGAAAGAAAAGTATTCAATATGAAATATGATCTGTACTGTTGCTGATAATGCTAAATAAAGAAATCTCACATCTTGTACAACAGATCATATTTATCTTCAATTAATGATTCAACAATTCACACATAAACTTCATGTTTTATTGTACTATAGGTGTATTATTTTTGAAAACCTATTCAGTGACATCCTTTTGATGGTTGTTTGTCGCCATCTGTTGGTTACACAATGTAATTGCTTTTACCAGCGTCAAATTCATCAGCATCATGTTTCATTAAACGGTGATTTTAATCTGTACCATAAACATCAGTGTTCATATCTGAACTATAAACTGTTCTCGCAGCACTTCTGTGTTATTTAATTGTTTGTAACTCACTGATAAAGTGTAAAACTGAATCTCTCTTGATGCACATTTGAATGCAGCGCTTAGAAGGATTAATAAACATATGCAAATCATTATCATTTATCAATCATGTTGCGCGGATTTGAACTGAGATCACGATCTTTTAATGTTTAATTGTGCAGCTTCACTGAATGTATTAATGCAGGCTAAACACGCAGTGACAGAAAACACATTAAATTAATAGCCTAAGAAAGCATTTAGGAAGGTCCCACCACAACTTTTCCCGTCATCATTATTTCTTACAGGGAAGCCAAAATGCTTTCATTCATGCGATTTAAATGACGCAGGAGGCGATCTCTCTGCAATGGTTATAAATTTTAGATTAACCGACAAGTTAAAAACAAATTATTAATCCGCGGGTCACGTGCATTCCAAACCGTGAGTTTTGATCCCTACGGATCATGGATCAACAGTGATCCGTTTCACCCCTACTACTATGTATAGAATATAATACTGTATGTATAGAGGACTGTAGAATACACAAGACATGTATGGCTAATCAAGCTCTTACTAGATGTACTAGAAACTTTCTGGCAGGTATGTTGAAGCAAGTTGGAGCTAAACTCAGCAGGACGCCAGCCCTCCAGGACCGAGTTTGGACACCCCTGCTATAGACTGATAATTCTCTGGAGGAGGGGCTTGGTACAAGTTTATGACAGTTCCTGCAGTTGTTATGAATCCTATGGCGTCAGCAAACGCTCTTGAATCTCAGCGAATGCTTGCTTTACACATTGCATCTTATGGTTTAATTTCTGAACTATGGGGGTGTCGATGTGGCTTCGTTTCCAGATTGTTAAATGTGCCTTTATTTCTGTGTCTGAAAACCAAATGTAGGTCACTAGTTTGCATACAGCTGATTCTCACTGTTTAAAGTGGAATGTCTGTAAAATATATAATGCTCAATCTAGAAACCTAATAGTTTTCTTCTGTGAAAACTATTGCTTATAGGCGTTCACAGCTGTTTATGGCTATGAAAAAAGTATGAGCAGTAATAAAGTCAGCGCATCTGAAATCTCTGAAATGTGGATTATTGGACAAAAGTTGATCCACATAGATCATAATAGATGGTGTTCTTAAAAATTAATAATATTAAAATATATTATAGTAAAATATTACTGTATATAGCCAATCAAATGTGACCCTGGATTGCAAAGCCTTATATTGCAGGGGTAGTTGTATGACAATATCCAAAAATACATTGTATGGGTCAAAATTATAGATTTTCCTTCCTTCAAGTGTTTGCATGATTATACAGACAAAGCAGAATAATATAATAAAAAAATATAAGTTTGCAATTTTAAGCAGCATAACGAGCTGTTTTGAAAGTCTAGAAATCAATAGAAGTGAATGAGAGCGGAAGTCTCGAGCCAAAAAGATGCGCAAAGAATATGGTAAATAGGTCAATTGGATGAACTAAATTGGCCGTAGTGTATAAATGTGTGTGTGAATGAGAGTGTATGGGTATTTCCGAGTACTGGAAGGGCATCTGCTGTGTCAAACATATGCTGGAATAGTTGGCGGTTCATTTGGCTGTGGCAACTTCTGAAACTAAGCCTAAGGAAAATGAATGAATGAACGTTATTTTAATAACCATTTTTGATTAGTGTATACTTTGCATAACACTTAATTTGTTCAATTTAAAGACCATTTTCTCAATATGTTTTTCACCCTCAGATTCCAGATGTTCAAATAAATGCATCTTGACCGAACATTGTCTTATCATTAAACATGTATCAGTGGAAAGCTTATTTATTGAACTTATCGTATGTACACTTATGACAGTAGACAGTATAGATCATAGCCTTACTTACTCACTCACTCCCGGGGCTGTTTATGTTGACGTTGATAGTTAGCCGCACCATATTGGTGTTTAGTAACACATACACTTCAGACAATTTAGCTCGCCCAATTCCCCTACAGCACATGTGTTTGGATTGTGGGGGAAACCGGAGCACCCAGAGGAAACCCACGCCAACACGGGGAGAACATGCAAACTCCACACAGAAACACCAACTAACCCAGATGGGGCTCGAACCAGAGACCTTGCTGTGAGGCGACAGTGCTACCCACTGTGCCACCATGTCGCCCCTAGATAATAGCCTAATAATAAAAAAAGCTTCAGCAGCAAATCAGCACAATTACATGAACCGGTTCAAGAAAGACGCCTGTAAACTGGTGAAATTATTATATAATATAATATGAATAATATAATGGTACTTGGCATAACAGAAATATTCATGTAAAATCTCCTATTCTGACCTTTTAAAATGATAAATTAAATCAGATGCATTCTAATGTTGTTTGTTTTGTCTTTTGACCCACATTTAGCGTTTAGCTCAAGAGTTCCTCAGTGGCTGATCTCTGACCAGTCGACTCCTGAGCAATGTAAAATATGTGTATCTCGCTCGATGCATTCCTTGGTTAAAGTGCTAAGACTCGCTTTGCATTATATTATACGCGTGTCTTCCTTCAAATACCATGAGAAATACGATTAATACAAGTTCAAGTTGAGCTTTATTGTCATTCGGCTACATCTCCACAGAGCTACAAAAATAAATATTATCATAAATATGAACAACACTGCATGTAAGAGCTATTTTAAACCTATACATAACCAACATACTGGAGCGCTAATCTTACTACACTAACTACTAGCTATACATATTGACCTTATTCTTCAATGTGGAAGTGCATTTGTATTTGCAATTGGGTAACGCTTTACAATAAGGTTCATTAGTTAATGCATTTACTAACATGAACTAATCATAAACAACACTTGTACAGCATTTATTAATCATAATTCAACATAATGCATTATTAACATCCAAGTTCATGCTTGTAACATTAGTTAATGCACCATGAATGAACATGAACTAACAATAAACAACTGTATTTTCATTAACTAACGTTAACTAACATGAACAAATACTGTAGTAAAGGTATTGTTCATTGTTTGTTCATGTTAGTAAATGCATTAAATAACTAATGAACCTTATTGTAAAGTGTGTCCTGCGATTGTTTTAGAACTTCCGATTCAGCTGCCTATGGGAGACCTGACTAGAAATAATAGACGACAGAAAACGGTCGAACGACTTGCTCTACAAACAAGGGTTTGCATGATTATACAGACAAAGCAGAATAATATAATAAGAAAATATAAGTTTGCAACATCAAGCAGCATAACTGTAATCGTGGGGTAAGACGCTGACAACAGGGTGAGGATCCACACGCAGGTTTAATTTACAGGGATGGTCAGGCAAGCACAGATCAATACGGGAGCAAACAGATGTATTCGGGAAATCCAGAATCGTAGTCAGTACAGCAGGCAGAAGGTCACAAGGATGGCGGCAGACAGGGAGAAACAGATAGACTAGGCAAGGACAAGACAGGAACAGGTGTGTAATCAGATGGGATGTGGAATATGTGCATGTAAGCAAAGTGCATGAATGGATGTGTAGTCCATAAGATGGCAGAAATCTAGTCCAATAGTGAATGTGTATGCTAACCAGCGATCTAAGGTGAGAAGCTCGCTGGTGATCATGACAATAACGAGCTGCTTTTAACGTCTAAAAATCAATGGAAGTGAATGAGAGCGGAAGACTAGAGCTAAAAAGATTCAAATGGCTGCGCCCGCTCGTACACTATACATACTTAAAGGGCAACGGATCCCCCCTGTCTCCGCAGGGTGTTTTTGTTTTACACCTCTAGTTTGGAAAAAGTCAGGAAAGTGGGTGTGTCCTGCTCTATTTAGGTGGAAGTGTCGGGAAAGGGAAAGAGGGAAAATTTAGCAAATATGGGAGTTTCCGTTTGGGCATGTGCTGATTTTCAGAGGCGAGGCCAAACAAACACACAGACGCAGTGGAGAAAGACAGTGACTGTGTTTACATCTTTAATCAAATTATTTGCTAAATTAATAATTTGTCGACCTTAACTGCAGTTATTGAAGGCGAGGAACTGCTGGAGAGTGGGGTTTTAATGGAGTGCTTGATACCGCACGGTGAATGGGAGAAAAAAAAAATCCTCTGCATTTCTCTGTAACTTAGATGCACTCGGTAGGTAGCGTCAGAAAGCCGTGTGTGTATAGACTATCCTGTGACAAAATGCTGGGAAAATCCTACACGACGGTAATAGTTTGATTGTGGTGTTTACATGTTTACACTCAGAGAGCAGCATTTACAGCGGATCTTTCAGTCTATAATATTGCAGTGATATTAACATACTGTAAACTTAGTGACTAAATCATTTTGACTATAGTATGTCTTTAAACACTGAAAGAGCACTGCTTAAGATATGAACTAACTTTGTCATTTGAATAAACAAAGACCACTGATCGCTTACTTACCAAATCTGTAGCGACAGGACAATCAACACAAACTGGAGCCGTGTCTTTTTAAAAGGAGACCAGCGGCAAATCCAGATTTCATCATTTCCAGATGTGAAAAGCTCTCGGGTAAAAATGCTCCTTACAAACGCATTTCTGTCACGTGCACTGTAGTCCACACGCGAATCCAGCTGCACTCTCATAGCGAGAAAATGAAAACAAAACCTTCATTGCAGCACATTATTACACACAACACTGATGACCCGTGTCTCCAAATTCTCATTCTTCCACTTGTTTTGGGAACACATCGTGGCGTCTCTCTGTCGTCTGAACACTGTAACAGGTAAAACTGTCTTGAAGCTATCATGCATATTAATGAAGTTGCGCCGCATACACAATAGAGCGCGCTGATTGGTTTGAACCAAGTCTTTCTCATGAATTGATGCTGCACACTCAGAGACGTCACGATGCACTCGCAGGTACAGGCATCCACTCTCCACTCTGGATTTACATGCAAGTCTCTAATCGCCGTGACGCAGCTTCAAAAAATTGTTTCAAACTGGAAAAAATAACTCAAAAACAACCAATTTTCACTTTTTAGTGCAATATACGTGTCCTCATAGTGTTTATAGCCGCGTGGGACACAGATATGACTGTCAACAGCTCAACACATGTGTTTTGGTGTTTCGTGACTTTTTAACTATGTGTAGTTACAATATAAAACCTAAGACAGACTATACATGTACTTTTACATAAGACACAACAATATTATGCAAGATATTGTGTGAAAGAGCTATTTAAGGTTGAAGAAAACAAGTAGTGCATCATGATTGTGTGGTACATTCGCAGGTATACATTGTATTGCTTATTAAGTCCTTGTAAGATGGAGTGTCCGGTGCATATGGAGAGAGAAGTGTTTCTACAGGTGGTTTGTCAAACCCACTCACCTGCGTGAGGCACACTCAGAAATGCACAATGCTTTTTTCATGCTAATAAATACTTAAACTAATGAAACCTTATTGTAAAGCTCTTCAAAGTGAGCTGGATACCGAGCTGGAAATGCTGTCTCACCCACTGGAGGATCAATATGGATTGCTTTGCATGACTATTTATTCACTCCTCACAGCTATTTTTACTTTAGAGAGTCGACGCTGGAGGGAAGGGATAAAGATAGTCGGTCTAATTTAAGCTCTGATTAATGTTCATCTGCATTGAGGCTAGAAAAGCTGACTGCTGTTGTCGTGCTCCTGTTTTTTGGGGGATATTACATGATTAATTTGCTGTAATTGAAGGATTTATCAGCTCTTCTGGTGAATCATTGGCTTGTAAAGGACAGATTGATCGGGTGATACTGAGCTTGCTATCTGACTTTTGTCAGTCGAAGATGCTGATTTGGCTGAAAGTGGAGGTTTTTTCACTCTTTTTCTTTGTGTGATTTAACAGTTCTCTGGTTTTTGTTAGATAGAAGTTGCATGCCTGTAAGGTTGGGCGATATGACATATGACAATCACATATCATGAATATTGAATTTAAATTTTTTGATTAATCATGATGACAGTATATCATATTTTACTAGTTATTTTTCAAGATTCTAGTATTCAGCTTGGCCGGCACGGTGCCTCAGCAGTTAGCATAATCGCCTCACAGCAAGAAGGTCGATGGTTCGAGCCTCGGCTGGGTCAGCCGAGGCTGTGTGAAGTTTGCATGTGTCATTTCTGTGTGAAGTTTGCATGTTCTCCCCATGTTAGCGTGAGTTTCCTCCGGTTTCCCCCACAGTCCAAAGACATGCGCTATAGGTCAACTGTATAAAGTAAACTGCCGTAGTGTATGAGTGTGCATGTGAATGTGTGTAAGGGTGTTTCCCAGTACTGGAAGGGCATCTGCTGAAATAGTTGGCGGCTCATTCTGTTGTGGCAACCCCTGATAAATTAGAGACTGATGAAAATGAATGAATAAATTAATTTATAAATAGTGTCCAGCTTAAAGTGCACTTTAAAGTCTTAACTAGGTTAATTAGGCAAGTTAGGGTAATAGTCATTGGACAACAGTAATTTATTCTGTACCCAATAAAAAAAAAAAAAAGATGTCTTACCGGGATAATAATATTGACCACAGCAGTTTTTACCTTAAGAAAATTGGGGTTTGTAATAAAAGACTTTCTCCTTAAGAAAAGCTTCAACTGTAGTTAATCTCATATTCTGATAATGATATACATCACTGTATAGCACCTCTCCTGATATAGACTGTACACATACACACTCACCGGCCACTTTATTAGGTACACCTGTCCAACTGCCTGTTAATGCGAATTTCTAATTACATTGCAGCAGCCTAATGCATTTAGGCATGTAGACATGATCAAGACGATCTGCTGCAGTTCAAAGCGAGCATCAGAATGGAGAAGAAAGATGATTTAAGTGACTGTGAATGTGGCATGGTTGTTGGTGCCAGACGAGCTTGTCTGAGTATTTCAGAAACTGCAGATCTACTGGGATTTTCACGCACAACCATCTCTAGGGTTTACAGAGAATGGTCTGAAAAAGAGGAAATATCTAATGAGCGGCAGTTCTGTGGGTGCAAATGCCTTGTTGATTCCAGAGGAGAATGGCCAGACTGGTTCCAGCTGGTAGAAAGGTAACAATAACTTAAATAAGCACTCGTTACAACCGAGGTCTGCAGAAGAGCATCTCTGAATACACAACACGTCCAACCTTGAGGCGGATGGGCTACAGCAGCAGAAGACCACACCGGGTGCCACTCCTGTCAGCTAAGAACAGGAAACTGAGGCTACAATTCACACAGGCTCACCAAAACTGGACAATAGAAGATTAGAGAAACGTTGCCTGGTCTAATGAGTCTCCATTTCTGCTGACACATTCGGATGGTCGACTCAGAATTTGGCCTCAACAACATGAAAGCTTGGATCCATCCTGCCTTGTATCAGCAGTGCGGGCTGCTGCTGGTGGTGTAATGGTGTGGGGGATATTTTCTTGGCACACTTTAGGACCATTAGTTTTAATTGAGCATCGTGTCGACGCCACAGCCTACCTGAGTATTGTTGCTGACCATGTCCATCTCTTTATGACCTCAGTGTACCCATCTTCTGATGGCTACCTCCAGCAGAATAACACACCATGTCGTAAAGCGTGAATCATCTCAGACTGGTTTCTTGAACATGACAATGAGTTCACTGTACTCAAATGGCCTCTACAGTCACCAGAGGTCAATCCAATAGAGAAGCTTTGGGATGTGGTGGAACAGGAGATTGGCATCATGGATGTGCAGCCGACAAATCTGCACCAACTGTGTGATGCTCTCATGTCAATATGGAGCAAAATCTCTGAGGAATATTTCCAGTACCTTGTTGAATCCATGCCATGAGGGATTAAGACAGTTCTGAAGGCAAAAAGGGTCCAAAACAGTACTAGTAAGGTGTACCTAATAAAGTGGCCGGTGAGTGTATATAAAATCAAAACACTGTTACTTTTTACTTTAGGAAAAAAAAAGCCTAAACATCTGATATTTCCAGATTTCTAAATAACCCCATATAAAAGTGATTTCTGCATAATAGGTTTCCTTTTAAAACATAAATAAATAAACTAGATAAGAGTGTCTTAGAAGAGGATTGTGTTGCTGACTGCCTGCTCCTGACCCTGATGTCTGTTGTATGGTTGGCTATTTCACCAATAGCAGGAAATACCAAGCATCAGTTTTCACTTTCCTTGGTTACTTTTGCTGAGGCTACATATCAAATTTGCAAACCTAGGACCTCATAAATGATTACAGCGAGCAGATTCTCTTGAATGACACAGAACAAAACTAACACACAGCGCAATGACAGCTTCTCCTTTGTGGATATTGAGTAAGTTTTAAAAAGTGCACAGTCCCGATGGACAAATGCCAAGCACGAATCCCCTTGTTTCTCTAACAAGTCACGAATCCTTTAAAATAGGGTTGTGAAATGCTTTCAAAATTCTTGCTCCTGATCAAATATTTATATCCGTCTCAGTACTTTGCACTCATATTAACTTGCAACACTTGCTATTTATAAGACCTGGTTTGTGTAGTGTTTTGTCTGCTAAGCACGTTATTAGTAGGTCAACATTGAGGATATTTTTAGTGCCAAGTTGTGTCTACGTATATTTAAAGTGGGTCACTACCTTTATACTGTATATATTTAAGTTGATGTTTTGGTTGCACTGAGTTTGCTTTGAATCAAATGGAACCAAAGCATAAGGAATCAATGCTTTAGAGATGATGTTATTTAGTCTTAAAGGGTCATTCATTTTTCTTCAGCTTAGTCCCTTATTTATCAGAGGTCGCCACAGCGGAATGAACCGGCAACTATCAAAGCATATGTTTTACACAGCGGATGCCCTTCCAGCTGCAACCCAGTACTGGGAAACATCTATACACACTCATTCACGCACACACACACACACACACACTCATACACTACGGCCAATTTAGTTCGTCCAATTCACTTATAGTGCATGTGTTTGAACTGTGGGCTAAACCAGAGCACCCAGAGGAAACCCACGCCAACACAGGAAGAACATGCAAACTCCACACAGAAATGACAACTGACCCAGCCGGGACACAAACCAGCGACCTTCTTGCTGTGAGGTGACCACTGAGCCACTGTGCTGCTCTTAAAGGGTCAATCGGTTCACTCAAATATTAATAATTTACTATATCCTGTACTAAATCCCTGTACCAATTCTAAACAAGCAGCCACTGACTTCCATAGTATTTTTATTTTACTTTTGGTCCTACTGTTGATGTCATGGTCGGATTTGTTCCCTATACTGTAGTTCTTCAGAATATTTTGGTCTGTGTTTAACTTAGGAAAGAAATCCATAAAAGGTGAATAAATAGTGAGGTAATTTACATTTTTGGGTGAACTGTCTCTGTCTCTTATGTACGCAAGTAAAAAGTATTCATACTGTTTTAGTTTCACGGTGGTAACTACCTGTAGAATGTAGAGATATGTGTGTAAAAATTATAGGTGGGCATAGATTAATTTAAGAATTAATCTAGATTAAAATGGCTCATTTGAATTCTGCCGAAGGCATCCAGAATATTTGTGCTACCCAAATAATGACTAAAGTAAGTCTTTAAGAACGGGTTTCTCAAGCGAGGTAGTGCATTAGACCAGGGGCTTATCTCCTGTTTCCAAAATTCATCACAAACTGCTTGAGGAACTGTTCTACTGTGATAATTGGTGATGAAAATAAATGATGTTCAATAAGATGTGCTTGTGTTTATTAACTGTTTATTCAGCTAATCATTAATGTTGAGCTGTAGGCTTACATAAGCTCCAAACAGCCATTTTTGATGACCTTAATCTGACTAAAGTCATGACTGAACTAAACAGAAATGAAATTAAGACATCGAGTATGCAGATATTAGTGGCATTATTGAAGTAAACACGCAATCAAACTATTACCGTCATGTAGGACTTTTCACCATATTTTCCATTAAGATCCACACATGTGGCTGTCAGTAAAGGACCGCGCGCGCACACACATTGCAATTTTTTTTTCTTCCCATTTGGCGTGCGTTATTAAACTCCATAACACTCTCACCAGTCCTTACTCCTTATTTGCGTCTAATCCTCCAGTTTGTCACGGGGGCATGAATGAAATGTTCATGAGTGAAAGTGAAAGTGCCAAACTGCAGTTAAAGTCACCCAAAATGACAGGAAACTCTTACATGAAAGCACTTCACATGAACACCTTCATTATATTATTGTCTATTAAGGCAAATAACTAGATTACAGATGTCCATGTAAGCTCAGTCAGTAGTGTCTTCCAAATAAGTGCAAGATCCAGAAGGGCATCCTGCTGATTTAATTCAGAAGAGCACTTTATTGCCAGACTGCTCACCAGTCAGGTATACATCCGCGCTAAAATATCAAGGTGAAAGTCATCATAGCTTGCAAAGAATAGACCCAGCTCCCAACACAACTTTGAGAATAGATTAACAGCCATATTTTTTTTTATCGCCCGATAAGAGTCTTGTGTAAACGCAGATAACGGCCCACCAATAGTAAAAATGTAAGGAGTAAAAGTAAAAAGTAGTCAGAAAAATAAATAGTGGAGTAAAGTACTGATACCAGAAAAGTAGACAGTAAGTACAGTAACAAAGTATTTTACTATTTGCTTTTCATTTTCGAATATGTTTATTATTATTAATATTTCTGTGCATGAATAGACTTAGAAAATGATAAAACACTGTTTATTTCAACACTGTGTATTTTTTTGTTTACTGTATCTATGTTTGTTGATATGTGTTTATGTTTTATGCAGATGCACTCCTACTATAGAATCATCCCAATCAATCTAAAATGAGCAATCCTTTCCAAATAGAGATATTCGAGTTACCTGGTGAAATTGAATTCATACACAACTATAAAGTATACCGAATAAACAATTCACTATAGTATGTTTCAAAAACGGACGTCACAGTGGCGCAGTGGGTAGCATGATCACTTCACAGCAAGAAGGTGGCTGGTTCTAGCCTCGGCTGGGTCAGTTGGCATTTCTGTGTGGAGCTTGCATGTTTACCCCGTGTTGGCGTGGGTTTCCTCTGGGTGCTCCGGTTTCCCCTACAAGTCCAAAAACATGTGGTGTAGGTGAATTGAATAAGCTAAATTGGCCATAGTGTATGGGTGTTTCCCAGTGTTGGGTTGCAGCTGGAAGGACATCCGTTGCGTAAAACTTATGCAGGATAAGTTGGCGGTTCATTCCGCTGTGGCAACCACTGATTAACCACTGACTAAAGAGATGAATGAATACATGAATGTTTCCAAAACACTGGCATTTACTGTAAATTACTTTAGTATTTTAGTAGTTTGTGGATTGATTCTCCCACAACAGAACCATCCCGATCAATCTAAATTGATCAATTCTTTCCAAAAAAGAGGTGTTCGAGTCACCTGGTGAACAGAACTACTGTCAGTGACTCATTGACTCAAATGATTCATTCAAAATAGCTGATTCATTGAATTCATCTTGATTAGATGTTCACAATGATGAAAGTGAATTCATACACAACCAGGGCTGGTGCATCCATAGAGGCGACCTAGACAGCCGTCTAGGGCAGTATAATAGTGAGGGGGGCAAACGCACCCTGCCTCCCAACCCAAAGTACTGACTTTTATCCGCAACATCAACACAACATCCTCACTTTATGAACTGGGCAGTTTCGTTTTCAATTTCGGGTTGAGGGTGGCGTGATAGTCCTTTGCCTAGAGCGGCAGTTCGGCTTGCTCCGGCCCTGTATAAAACACTTCACTATAGTACGGTTCAAAAACACGGGCATTTACCATAAATTACTTTAGTATTTTTGTAGTTTGTGGATTGATTTTCCCACAACAGAATCATCCTGATCAATCTAAATTCATAAATTATTTCCAAAAACAGAGATATTCGAGTCACCTGGTGAATAGAACTACTGTCTTTATAAACGAATCAGTGACTCAATTGATTCATTCAAAATAGCTGATTCATTGAATTTATCTTGATTAGAAAGCCACAATTGCTCAATCATTTTCTTATAGGGAATAGTAAATCAGGGTTTCAAACTAATCTGCTATCTGTATGAATGGATCATTGAATCATTGACTCAAATGATTCATTCAAAATGGCTGATTCATTGAATTCATCTTGATTAGATGTCCACAATGATGGAAGTAAATTCATTCACAACTATAATGTATACAGTATAAAACACTTCACTATAGTATGGTTCAAAAACACGGGCATTTACTATAAATTACTTTAGTATTTTAGTCTTGAACCCGGCTCACCAGCAGTGCCCTTGTATCCCGATTGGATTGGAAGATGTATTAAATTCAGTAGACCTATGCTTTGTCTGTCAGGACAGGGCTTGATATCCGTATCCAATTCCAGAATTAAGGTGACCTACTTTACAAAGCACAGTCCCTTTATCTTGGACGATGGCTTAAAATTGAGGAAGGGTGCCAAGATTGGACGCTTTTTCTTGGCTCGCATATGGGACAATTAGCGCTCTCTTTTTCACTCTTTCTCTGTGGGCCATCAAAGAGCTCAATTAGAGAATGAGCAAGCGTGTAACAAGCAGTCCACTGAGAAGTAGACCCCGCTGATCTGAAAGCTGCTCTTCAGAGTTTTCTGAGCAAGCGTTATTGAACTTTCTACTCCGATTTCAACAGCGCAGACCTGCATACTAAAGATCTGTCTGGCGGGTGAAGTTTCACAAGTTGAGTCAGTCATATTTAATCATTTTGTATTTTAACTCTTCAAGACTCAAGTTTGGTGTTTGAAGAATTTGTTTGTTTTATTTGTGGTCTGTTGTGGGTTGATAAACTAGTGAATCTTAATGAGAGAGTCATTCCATTCATTTGAAATGGATAATGATTCATTGAACTTGATTAGATGTCCAAATTTGCTCAATCGCTTTTTAATGTTGTGAATATTAAACAAGGCTTTTGAACACAGCTACTGTATTTATGAATGAAGAAATGAATCATTGCTGATTCATTGAACTTGAACTTGATTGTCCAAATTTATTAACTGAATTTATCTTGATCAGATGTCCAAACCTGCTCACCTGCCTTTAAGTAATAGCAATTGAAGCTTTCGAACAGAGCTGCTGTCTTTACGGATGAATCATTGACTCGTATTATTCATTTAAACTAGCTGATTCATTGAACTTGAACTTGATTAGGTGTCCAAATTCGCTCACTCTCTTTTATGTTGGGAATAGTAAACAAGGCTTTTGAACACGATTCAAATGATTCAATCAAAATGGCTCAATCATTTTCTTATAGGGAATAGTAAATGAGGGTTTCAAACTAATGTACCGTCTTTATAAATGGATGATTGAATCATTGACTCAAATTATTAATTTAAACCAAGGTCCAATGCTGATTCATTGAAGCTGAACTTGGTTTAGGTGTCCGAATTTGCTCAACCACTTTCATGTAAAGAATAGTAAGCTTCTAAACAGAGTTACTGTGTTTATGAATTAATTATTGACTCAAATGGTTCATTCAGAATAGTTGATTTATTGATTTTTATTGATTCAATGTCCATATTTGCTCACTTGCTTTCATGTAGGGAATAGTAAATGAAGCTTTCGAACAGAGCTAATGTCTTTATGAATGAATCATTGAATCA
>CAIGQZ010031581.1:1988433-1999873 GCA_903798205.1 Danio tinwini | reverse complement strand
TTTTTTTTTTTTTTTTTTGGTGTTTTGTTTTGTGTTGTGTTGTATTCTTTTTTGTTTGGTTTTGTTTTAAAATACATTTTGCTTTGTCACAGAACAAACCATTGTTATATAGAAGGGCTGCACGATACTGGAAAAATCGGACATTGCGATGTTTTGTTTTTCTGCAATACTGTATATATTGCGACATACTTTGTTATACTTGGAAATCATTTTTGGTCACACTTTATTTTAAGGTTCAGTTCTCGCTCTTAGAAAACCATTTTGACTTTTGCTTCAATTAACTCTTTCATCCATTCATTCATTCATCCATTTTCTTTCCGGCTTAGTCACTTTATTAATCAGGGGTCGCCACAGCGGAATGGACCGCCAACTTATCCAGCATATGTTTTACACAGTGGATGCCCTTCCAGCTGCAACCCATCACTGGGAAACACCCATACACTGTCATTCGCACACATACACTACAGACAATTTAGCTTACCCAATTCCCCTATAGCGCATGTCTTCAGACTTGTAGGGGAAACCGGAGCACCCGAAGGAAACCCACACAAACACGGGGAGAACATACCACCGCAGAAATAGATTCTGCTTTGTTACAGAACAAACCATTGTTATATACAGTAGAAGGGCTGCACTATATTGGAAAAATCTGACAAAAAAAAAAGCATGCACTATTTTGTTTGCTGCTATATATTTATTGTGAATTACTTTGTTATACTTGGAAATAAATAAGGTACAGTTTTTGCTCTTAGCAAATCATTTTTACTTTTGCTTCAATGAACTCCTAACTTGCTCCTTATTAATAGTTTTGAAGGTAGTTTAGGTATTGGGTAGGATTAGGGATAGGATTAGGGATTAGATCATACAGAACATGTGCTTTATACTGTAAGTACTAATAAGCAGCCAATATCTCAATAACATGCACGCCAACAAAGCAACTAGTTAACAGTGAGAATTGGTCCCTAAAGTGCAACCGAATGTATTAATTTTGATTGGGATGATTCTGTAGGGGAGTAAATCATGCATAACATGTAATAAACAAACTACAAGCTTACAGTAGATAAATCCAACAAAGTAAAAACAAAAGTAAAATAAACAGTGCATGCATTATGGTTTTGTATACACTGCAAAGTCAACTATATTTGCAATGTGACTATTGCAGATGCACACATTGCGATATTGATGCTGAAACATTATATTGTGCAGCCCTATATAGTGACTGACCAGTTACCCTAACTTTAACCTAATTAACCTGGTTAAGCCTTTAAATGTCACTTTAAGCTGAGTGTCTTGAAGAATATCTAGTCTAATATTATGTGCTGTCATCATGGCAAAGATAAAAGAAATCAGTTATTAGAAGTGAGTTATTAAAACTATTGTGATTAGAAAAGTGCTGAAAAAAAATATTCTTTCCTTAAACAGAAATTGGGGAAAAAAATATACAGGGGGGCTAATAATTCTGACTTTTTAATATCTGCAAGTTCCTCATTCTCAACACAAACAAATGCATATGTGAGCTGTGGTCACTCTTTTTCTCATCTCTATCATATAAACCAGAGAGAGATGTAGTGAAAGACTAGAGGAGGCGACAGCGGCTCTGGGGAAATACAAAGCAATATCCAGAGCAACCGGTTCATCCGCACTGCCCCTCACAATTACAATGCATCTGACAAAGATATTGGGCCCAAAATCCCCTGCCATTTCAGCCAATAGGCCCACCTGTCAGGATTTCACAAAAAAGCTGACCCCCAAAAATTGTATTAGTGCTGCTTTATTGAAAAAGAGTGTGAGTTTGAGGCTAACAATACATTATATAGAATAACCATAAACTTGCAGTTCTTATTTTGTGCTTCATGTTGACATTTTTGCTTTTGAATTGTATTATAGGAGCTTGATCTTTCTTTTACAACTTTTACAAAAGGTGACTTTTATGAACATTTGCTATAGTTTAGAGTGCTATGCTGTCTGGGTTGGGGTTGTATAGTGGGTGACACTTTAAAAAGAGTATTACCACCGCGAGTGGCACCGTGTTTTTAGATATAGCCGCAGTTTGCAACTATGCCACCATGGGTCACAAAGGGATAGGATGCGAACGGACAGAAATATACAGTAATGAAGATGAAATAATGAAACAAAGCATTATAATTCCTTCATTGATCATTAAAAACTTGTTAACAAGCTTTATTATCATTGTAAATGTTATACAAACAGCCATATCACCCTGCAGCCCAGGACCGGTTACTCACTGAAGCTAAGCAGGACTGAGCCTGGTCAGTACCTGAATGGGGAGACCACATGGGAAAAACTAGGTTGCTGTTGGAAGTGGTGTTAGAGAGGCCAGCAGGGGGCGCTCAATCTGCAGTCTGTGTGAGTCCTAATACCGCAGTGAAAGTGAAGGGAACACCATACTGTCAGTGAGCAATGTCTTTCGGATGAGACGTTAAACCGAGGTCCTGACTCTCTGTGGTCATAAAAAATCCCATGGCTCTTCTCGTAAAGAGTAGGGGTGTAACCCCGGTGTCCTGGCTAAATTCCCTCTCTGCCCTTACGATCATGGCCTCCCAATCATCCCTTATCCATCGAATTGGCTCTATCACTGTCTGTCCACTCCACTAATAGCTGGTGTGTGGTGAGCGCGCTACCACGTTGTCCTGTGGCTGCCGTCGCATCATGGTGCACACTGGTGGTGGTGTGGAAAGACCCCCCCCCCCCCCCCCAATATTGTGAAGCACTTTGAGTGTATGGCCATACACAATAAATGCGCTATATAAATACACATTACATTAAGTGAAATGAGGATTAATTTTGTAAAGTAAAATTAAAGTACAATCATGCATACAAATAAGTAGGCCTAAAAATAAATAAATAAAGCAGTAATTTAACCTAAATATATAGAGATGTGCAGTGTTTGTTGTTTTAAAGTGATAGGACTAAGACAGTCAATAAATACGCCTTTTCATTTACATTTTTGTTGTTAATTATATTTATATTGTTGTTAATTATAACTGCAGCACATTTTCTGTTATTTTACAGACTTATAATACAGATATTATTTTTTATTATATTATTATTTCAAAATGCCACTAAAAGTCACTTTGTTAAACTGTAGAGTTGAATTTTCACATCAGAAGTAGACAGAGAGTAGCAGAGATCAGCATCCAATAATGCAATTCACAAGAGCAAATAAACAGAAAACACTTGTGAATCACAATAGAATTGAACAGAATGCCTTTTATTGTCGCTGTACAATGTACACTATATACATGTGTGATGAGATTAAGTGTATCTCACTACTCCGTGCAAACATGTAAACATTCTTTCAATGCAAAATCACTCTAAACAACAAGTTACAGTAGAAATAACTGAAGACATTAAATAGTAGTGCAGGGGATGAGAGACTATTTTGAAGAGGTTTCACAGTCACCAAAACAACATTTCAGAACTTTCACAATGTGCTGGAAACATGTAAAGCTGCAAAGTCCATTAATGCAAACTCCTGAAACATACATTTATATCTGATCATCATCTGTCAAATAATAAATCTCATCACTTTTAATGCAATACCAAAAGTGTCTCCATCATAGTTTATGCACATGTTTTCTTATTGAATAAAATGTTTACTCAGTTGTGTGCATACGTTTTTATGCACATTTTTAAAATGTATGCAAATCTTGTCATTTCCATTAAGCGTTTTTATTGTACATAAATAATGAATGAATAATTAAATAGGCCTAAATAATTATATATTTAAAGACATTACCAGCGGAACACAGAGAAACAGTCTCTGCAATGACTGCAACGTTTTTATGTGATAATCCAAAATGCACATAAAAACAGGAGGATAGAAACATCGCAAGTATATGACATTCCCTCTTATTGCATTAACTGAGCAGTTTTCCTGATTAGATTTGATTTGGTGTTCCAGTATTATTTCTGTGTGCTTTGCTTGAATCGCAGTGCAGTTTGTTGTGGTATTTCACGGTTCATGGGCTTCAAATCTTCATGGATTTAATCCTGAGATGTCAGCACCTTCTGAACTAAGAGGATCAGATTCTTGACGAGCGCCTCCATTTCTGTTATCAGCTTTAACTCGCTCTGCTTGTGCAACCAAACTGACCAGTCAAGTCTACTTCTGTCCACTGAGCCTCAAATACAGTTTCCAGAGGCGGAATCAACATATACTGTACAAACTATAGTAATACTGAGATTATTCTACTTATAGCTCTAGTTTTCACCTGTCAGGGGATTTAGAGAAACCCGCTATTAAAAAATTATTGTGTAAATAGTTCATATGTCAAAAAATCCGGCAAATTTAAATCAAGAAACATACGGTAAGATGACTTATTTTTAAGGATCAAAGTTGTTCAATTCAATTTAATTCACCTTTATTTCTATATTGCTTATACAATGTAGATTGTGTCAAAGCAGCTGCACATAGAAGATTATAGTAAACTGAAACAGTGTCAGTTCAGTTTTCAGAGTTTAAGTTCAGTTCAGTTTAGCTCAGTTCAGTGTGGGTTAATAATCACTACTGAGAGTCCAAACACTGAGGAGCAATTCCATCGATGCGCAGCTCTACAGATCCCGAACCATGCAAGCCAGTGGCGACAGCGGCGAGGAAAAAACTTCACCAATTGGTGAAAGTAAAGATTTAAAAAAAAACCTGGAGAGAAACCAAGCTCAGTTGGGCACGACCATTTCTCCTATGACCAAACGTCTTGTGCAGAGCTGCAGTCTAGGCGCCGGAGGCTTGAGAATGCTGGACCTCAGCGAAGACTCGTCTGTCCCTGGAGCGTCACAGAAATCAGTCTCATGCTCTCCACCATGGACATCACAGCAGCTGCTCAGGATACGGTCTGGTCCAGGATTATGAAGACCTTGGGATCATCTCGTCGCTGGTCTTGGATCGCATCAGTGGTGCTGCATAGTCTGAGGGCCTGGGGATGAGTACCCCCAGGTGGAAATACAGAATAAAGAGAATAATTAGCATAGCTGCTGTTCATAGTGTATATAAACGAGATGCAAAAAACCTGCGTGGGGCACATCATGCGTCATTAATGTAATGCCCTGAGTGTATGCTTTGCTGAAAAGGTTTTTACTCTAGTTTTGAAGAGTGAGAATGTGCCTGAGCCTCAGACATTATCAGGAAGACTATTCCAGAGTTTAGGGGCCATAAATGAGAAGGCTCAACCTACTTTACTCGACTTTGCTATTCTAGGTACTACCAGAAGCTCTGAGTTTTGAGACACCTGTAGAATTTAAGCGGTCTATGGGAATATTGTGGTCGATGGTGTCAAATGCGGCGCTAAGATTGAGTACAACTAATAGTGAGATGCACCCTTGGTCAGCAGCTAAGAGTAAATCGTTGGTCATTTTTACTAATGCGGTTTCTGTACTGTGATGAGGCCTGAAACCTGACTGAAACACTTCAGAAATATTGTTTGTCTGCAGAAAGGAGCATAATTGGGCAGAAACTACTTTTTTTAGTATTCTACTGCTTTTCTATTTGTGCCCTAAAATACTCCTTAATTGTCATTTGACATCATTAAATCACCACTATACTTTCTAACCCAAACACTAGTGTTAACCTGAGAATATTTCAATCATTTTAAAATATAATAACATTTAACATGATTGCTTGTTTTTTTGTTGTTTATGTAAAGCTTCGAATAAACAAGATGTGTAATTATTTATTATATTTTATTTTTTGGCCTTTTGCTTTTATTAGATAGGACAGTAATGATACAGGAAGCGAAGTTGGAGAAAGAGAGGGAGATAGGGTAGGGAAATGTCCTCGGGCTGGGATTCGAACTTGGGACGCCCTAACGTGCTACAGCACCATATATCAGCGCGCTAACCACTAGGCTATTGCACCGACACAAGTTGTGTAATTTTTACATAAATATATATGAAACTAATTATTTCACGCATACACTACTCACTGAATCCCTCAACTAGTTTATTCCAACGAGGTGCGCTATTTGCTCTTAGACACTCCAAAATCGGCATTTTACCCCCTTTCCAGGGGCCCCAAGTGTGCACGGGCCCCTGGGCCTGTGCCCATAATGCCCATTGGTTAATCCGGCCCTGGATATAATAAGTCAAAATGAAGTGAGATTTTCCTTAAAACAAACTAAATAATCTGCCAATGGGGAAAGCATCGTTCTGTAATGTTATTTCAAAGCAAAATCTTATTTGCTTGCCTCATTGGCAGATTATTTCTCTTGTTTTAAGGGAAAACTCATGCATATAATATTATATTATTATATTATTATATATTATATCTGAAAACAAAACTATATTTCTGGTTTGTATGTATATAATGGCTTAATATTTACAGTCCCTCAAAAGCATGTGATGATATTTGAGGCTCATGTTTTGAAAGCTCTTTGTGCTGTGAATGTTTTCATTAAGTTGCATCTTTATTGACGTCCAACGGAAATGTGAAATATTCAGCAGGACAGTTTTCAGAGGGGTAAATGAAAGATGTCTGATTCATGAGTGCAGGGTACATCAGCTCCGGCGAGAGATACTCGTCTTTCTACACAACAAATGGAGGCCAGAGTTCAGAGATACAGAAGGAGACGTGATGCAGGACTGCTGATCTGGAGTCAGATTCTCTCAGCGTGGGATCTGAATTAGAAATGCATGCTTCAGGCCAAAATCTCTCTGCAGTTTTTACATCAGAGTTTTTCACCCCGGAGACTCTGCTGGGTGGCACAGATGGGTAATGGCTAATTTTAAGGTGTCCGGACCGCTCTGTGCCAGAGATTTCAGATTAAAGTTAGTGAGTTTCATGAAGGTGAATTGAAGGTTTTGTCGCACCACCTGCTCAGAAACAGCTCATGAGAGACTAATGAAGAACAAATAGTTATGATGTTGTTTGTCTTGCTAGGTGGCACAGTGGCTCAATGGTTAGCACTGTCTCCTCACAGCATGAAGGTCACTGGTTCGAGTCCCGGCTGGGTTAGTTGAAATTTCTGTGTGGAGTTTGCATGTTCTCTGGCGTGGATTTCATCCGGGTGCTCCGGTTTCCCCCACAGTCCAAACATATGCGCTATAGGTGAATTGAATGTACTAAATTAGTCATAGTGTATCAGTGTGTTTGAATGTGTGAGTGTATGGGTGTTTCCCAGTACTGGGTTGCGGCTGGAAGGGCAGCCTTCTTAAAGCAAGACAATATGTTTTGCTTGTCTGGAAAATGTTTCTTAGTTTTATATTCAAGACAAAAATATATAAGAATGTATAAGTAAGAATATATAATTAAGAAGGATTATAGAAAGAATAAGTAAGTAATAATATACAAGTGGGAATAGACAAGTAAGAATATGTAAGTAAAAATAAGTAAGAATATATACAAGTAAGAATATATAATTAATAAATAATATACAAGTAAAAAAATGTATAAGTAAGAAAGAATATAAAGTTATAATGTATAAGTAAATAAGAATATAAAGTAGAAATAAATAAGTAGAAATATACAAGTAAGAATAAGTAAGAATATACAAGTAAGGAAAAGTATACAAGTAAGAATGTATAAGTAAATAAATAAGAATATATAAGTAAGAATATATAAGTAGGAATATAAAAGAATATACATATGAGCAAGAATATATGAGCAAGAATATATAAGCAAGAATATATATAAGAATATAAGAAAATATATAAGTAGAAATATAAAAGTAAGAATATACATATAAGCAAGAATATATGAGCAAGAATATATAAATAGGAAAATATAAGTAAGAATATATAAGTAGAAATATATAAGCAAGAATATAAAAGTAGGAATATATAAGAAAAAAGAAAAAAAAAAATAAATAAAAAATAAATAAAAAAAAAAAAAAAAATATATATATATATATATATATACACACACACACACCCAAAAAATATATTATTATTTTACTCATTTACTCATCCTGAAGTGCTTTCAAATCTTTATGAGTTTTGATTTTCTGTTGAACACAAAAGAAGATATTTTAAATAATGCTGAAGACCATTGACCAATAACAACCAATATTAAGTGGGAAAAAATACTAAATTAATGGCTACCGGTGTTCAACATTCTTCACAATATCTTCTTTTGTGTTCAGAAGAAAAATAACTCATAACTCTTTTAATTAAGTGAAGAGTGAGTAAATGATAGAATTTTCATTTTTGTGTTGTGTTAAAGTATACTTTTATACATAATACCCTGATTTATGGTTAAATATAGTTTTAATAAGCAAAACATCAAATAAAAAAAATATTTGTTATCCATTTTAGTTAGTTGTCCCATTTAGTTGTAATTGATTAATCCAGAAAGGGCAAAATAATCACACAACCAATCTATTATCAAAATAATCCTTAGTTGCAGCCCTAAAATAAAGGCTAAAAAATAAAATACACTCATACCTATAAAAATGCATGAAGTGACCAGCTGTAAATCATATGGAAACCGGCCCTGTGTTCATTGTGATCATTAAAGTTAATATGTGGCTTTTGCTTTTTTTAAGTATACTTTTATACATAAATAATGTTTTTTTTTTTTTATTCAAGGTGTAAAAAGTAAAATAAAATAATAAATAAAAAAATGCAAAAGCCACATAGCGGCCTCTATTTTAACAATCTCGGCACAAAGTCTAAAGCTCATGGCGCAAAAGCATTAATGGTGCGTTCGAGTCCCCTTTTGCTATTTTAAGGATGAAAAAATACGCTCTGCGCCTGTCGCATGGTCTAACAGGGTTGTGCTTATTCTCTTAATAAATTCTGAGTGTGTTTTGAGCATAGCCTGCATTGAACCAATCAGAGTCTCATCTCACATTCCCTTTAAGAGTCAGTTGCGTCACGCCACTGAATTCAGTAGCTGCCAGTTTCCAACATTCTTCAAAATATCTTCTTTTGTGTTTAGAAGAAGAAAAAGAACTCATAACAGTTTTAATTAAGTGAAGAGTGAGTAAATGATGACAGAACTTTCAATTTTGTGTGAACTGTCTCTTTAAGCCTCAACATGTTTGGCCCTGTTTACACCTGGTATTTATTTATATGCATTGTCATAAGTTTTACAAGCTAAATGCAAAATAATACATAAACATTTTGAGCTTGTACACTTTTCATTGATTCTAGGGGTAGGTAAAAACACATTTGATCAGATTGATTTCATAGTTTGTTTGCTTTTTAAATAAAGGTAGGGATTCTGTTGTCAGGCTTTTAAGCAGGAATGCTGGATTAGGTTAAAATGTGTCTAAAGTTAATTTAATTCATTTATTATTATTATTTTGCTGCATGAACTTCAATATGCATTGGCTTAAAAATAGCAGTGTTTTCTCCAATGCTCTGGTGCTTTGCTGCAAGCTATATTTTAATGTAATGTTTGTCAAAACACTCAACACATCCATCTGAACAATGCTGATTCTAAGCACATTTTATTTAATTAATTTTTTTTTTGCTGAAAAGGCAAAATCCACAGCTTAATAAAGCATTGTTGACATTTCTTCTAATGCTTCATTTAGGCCAGCGATCTGACTCAAATCATTCCTCACTTTCTCTAAATAATATATGCACATATTTCATACTAGGATACTCACCCAAAATTGAGCATTCAGTCATTTATTCATGCGGGTAAAAAAAAGTATGACAAAATCACTTTATAGAGCATTTGAAATAGTGAAACACACTTATTTTTCATGTAAAATATCATTTAAAATACGCTTCTTTGTTAAACTTTTAACCGAGATGCGTTTTTCCTCAATATTCTATAACGACTAAATAATAAAATAAGAATTCTAGAATAATAGAAAATCTGGGGCAGCACAGTGGCTCTGTGGTTTGCACTGTCGCCTCACAGTAAGATGGTTGCTGGGTCAGTTGTCATTTCTGTGTGGAGTTCTCCCAGTGTTGGCATGGGATTTCACCAGGTCGGCCATGAGTGTGTACGGGTGTTTCCCAGTGCTGGGTTGCAGCTGAAAGGGCATCCGCTGCATGAAACATATCCTGGATAAGTTGGCGGTTCATTCTGCTGTGGCGACCCCTGATGAATAAAGAGACTAAGCGAAGGAAAATGATATTCAGAGAAGTTTTACTGTTCAAAAACAAACTTTGTTTTTTATTTAAGGATTTAAATGTCAAAATTAAAGATCATCAAACTCAATATGTGGCTTTTGCATTTTTAAAGTATTTTTTTATACATAAATAATGTAATTTGTTTTCATTTAAGGTTTAAAAGGTCAACATTAAAGATCATTAAACTGTGGAGTTTAATAATATGCAGTCATGCCTATACAAATGCATGAAGTGTCCAGCTGTAAATCAGATGGAAACCAGCCCTGTGTTGTTGTTAGAATTAAAGATCAATAAACTCTAAATCTTTACCTTCTGATATTCGCAATCTACAATCTCTCAGTATTTTTAAATCATCTCTTAACTTACTTTTATAGGGTAGTTTTATTTAAATTTTCTTTGATTATTTGATTTTTTTAGATCTATTATTATTACTATTATTTTTAGTTTAATTATTTTAATTATAATTTTTTTCTTTGCATTTATCCTTGTATGTATTTTTACTGCTGCACATTTTATGTCTATTAAGTGCCTTGAAATGCTACTTTTTAAAGGTGCTATATAAAAATAAAGTTGATTATTATTATTATTATTATTATTATTATTATTATTATTATTATTAAATATGTGGCTTTTGCATTTTCTAAGTCTACTTTTGTATAAATAATGTTGTTGTTGTTTTATTTAAGCTTTAAAATGTATAAATTAAAGATTATTAAACTCAATAGGTGGCTTTTGCATGTTTTAAACCATACGTTGACATACACATAAGGTTTTTTGTTTTTCGTTAAAATGTATAAATTAAACATCATCAAACTCAATAAGTGGCTTTTGCATCTTTGAAGTATACTTTTATACATAAGTAATACCTTTGTTCATGATTTAATAGAGTTATAGTATACAGAACATGAGTTGTGTAGTTGTTATCCGATTACCAGAAAATGTAATCACCCAACTAATCGATTATCAAAATAATCCTTATGCTGAGTTCAGACTGCATGATTGTCAAAGTAGTCGTGTCAGATGTTTTCACACTGCATGGCTATCTGGGCTAGCGTTTTGTCGCTGCTTTGGTTACACTGCAAGATGAATCAACAACAGGGGGTTTCACACTGCATGACCTTAAAATAGGAAGAATCACAAACAACTTTGTCCAAACTCTCACAACCAAAAACACGTGGTATATATTTTGATATTAACTACATAATGAGAAAGAAGACTTTAATTGGGTAGAAAATGTAAATATTTGCTCACCTGGGTTTGAAGGGAATTAGCAATTTCTGCTTTACTTTTTTTTTCTTGAGGGTTGTGATTTTGCTTTTTTGAGCGATTTTACCTTCTCCCCCAGCCTCCCGCTGGCCTGCAGGTACCCACACTAGTGGATGCTGCTCTCTCATTG
>CAIGQZ010031581.1:1937446-1961668 GCA_903798205.1 Danio tinwini | reverse complement strand
TGTGTGTGTGTGTGTGAACAGAACAGATGCTGCATTAGGGAGTAACTAGTCATGTAGGCATAATTTCATCAAAATCAAGTCTCTCGAAACTGACGAGAGGATGAAAGGATCATATTATTGAAATGAATGAAAGATTCCATGTTCATCCTTGATGCAAAATAATCCATGCACATTGCAATGATGCTGCAACCGGGTTTGCTTTTGCATATTTTATTATTATTATTATTATTATTATTATTATTATTATTATTATTATTATTTGCAATAGCTGAAGATGCATGATTCCAGATTTAGTGGGTCTGAGTATCAAGAAAAGCTTCATAATCACATCTGAGAGTTGATTAATGAAGCTTTATGAACAATACACAACATCTGTTTACATCTGAGCGCATACATACTTTGATCAGAATTATAATAAGGCAATGAAGTTATTTACATGCACGTTTATTATGATTGAAATCAGTGTACGGCAGATATTTGAATGCAGTTGCTATGATAATGAGCCTAATGCAATTTGCTTTATGAAAATATTGTATAAATATTGTGTTGTTGTAAATATTGCATAAAAATCAATGCTGCAGAGATAATGCTGAGTGTTTTAGTGCTAGTTTTACTATAATCCTACGTTTAAATGAATGTTTACCTCCAGAAGAGACAAGGCTTAAGATTTATAACACCCTCTAAAATGCCAGGTTTTTGTAATCCAGTTTTACTTCAAATATGGACAAACTCAACCTTGGGTTAATTTTTTTTCAATTGAATTTAAATGACACTTTATTTGAAGCAACTCTTTAAAAAGCCTTTGATAAAGTGCATGCGAAAAGTATTGATAGCGCTTCACATTTGTTTGTCACAGCCTTATTCCAAAATGGATTAAACTTATTTATTGCCTCAACATTCTACACACAATCCCCCCTAATGACAATGTGAATAAAGAGAGGGGGGGGGAGGGTTGGGGTTAAAAGCGTATTTAAACGTAATTTATTAAATGTGTACTTTTCCTTTTCCTTGAGTACATGATTAGTGCAGTATCTGCACTTTTACTCCACAACTTTCCTTCAAAATGCAGTAACTACTTTATTTTTCTGGTCTATGGGGATGTTCTGTCCAATCAAATCGCACATACAGTAGAAGGTAAATCACATCATAATGAACTACCTCAAAACGTGTGCACTTTATAATTGTGGCAAACTGTTTGGAAGTATTAAAAGTGTTCATGAAGATGCTTAAAATCTTTACACACACATTGACCCAGAGACTGATGAGAAGATGACGGATGTTTACTGTATGATGACCCAAATGGCCTCAAACACCCAGCAGGCACAAGACGTCAACATGACGTCTGATTTACTTTGAACCCTAACATTATGGGGACTTTACATTTTGTTTGGAACTGAAAATCGGGTTGACGTCAGAACTCAACATCAGGCCAACATCAATATCCAATGTCCAACCTAAAACCAACCAAATATCAACGTCCAATGATGTTACAGCTTGACATTGTGTGAACGTTACCTCTATGACATCTATCAGACGTTGATTTTGTTTGCTGTACCCGATGAATAAATGTCAGTATTTGACGTCATATATGACGTTGGTTTAAGATGTTGGCTCGACGCTGGATTTTGGTCACTTTCTAACAACCTAAAATCAACCAAATATCAACGTCATTGGACTTCATTATTGGACATCAAAATAACATTGTCCTTAGCTGCTGGCTTGGCAATTAATTTTGGTCACCTGACATTACAACCTAAATCTAACCTGATATTAATGTCTCATGATGTTCTGTGCCTGCTGGGCAATAACTAAATGCACTACAGAATGTTACGTTTACACACACATGCACAAATTACATGTAAACACATCAGCTTTTGACAGCATACGACTCACTACTCTTGAGTACTTTTAAAAGGTCTACATTTTACTCACACTTTGAGTAATATTCACAGCAGATGCTTTTACTCTACTTGCACTACATTTTTGGGCAAGTAATGGTACTTTTACTTGAGAAGGATTTTCAGTACTCTTTCCACCACTGCCATTGGGTCTGTCTACAAAACCATAGTCCTGATATCATATGTATTTAGGTCATTGTAACTTATTAAAATAAGTTAATCGCGTTCTAACTTAATTTCTGTGTGGAGTTTGCATGTTCTCCCTGTGTTGGCGTGGGTTTCCTCCCGATGCTCTTGTTTCCCCCTTAAGTCCAAAGACATGCGGTACAGGTGAATTGGGTAAGCTAAATTGTCCGTAGTGTATGAGTATGAATGAGTGTGTATGGATGTTTCCCAGTGATGGGTTGCAGCTGGAAGGGCATCTGCTGTGTAAAACATATGCTGGAATAGTTGGCAGTTCATTCCGCTGTGGCGACCCTAGATTAATAAAGGGACTAAGCCAAAGAGAAAATAAATGAATGAATGTTCTAACTTAATTGTATAAGTTACGCAAGCTGTTTTAAGTCAGATTAACATAATATACATTTAATGGACTCATAAGGGTAATTTGATTCAGCTTAGAGGGCAACCATGATTTTTTTACAGTGTAAGCATACTTCTGAAAATAAATAAATAAATAAATTAATTAATTAATTAATAAATTACTAAATTAGAATTTTCCATTGATGTATAGTTTATTATGATGCCATTATTTGAAAATCTTAAGCTGACTTTTGCAGCTAAAACTTCATATCTGCATCATATCTGAGTCTTATTGTAAAAAGTGTTAAATACGATAATTTAAAAGACACAACTTCTCAAAACTGTTCCTGGACGCCCTCAAAGACCTCTGTAACTTCGTCACTTTTACTTCACTTCAGAGATTTTATGGCAATTTTGTTTCAATGAAGCTCACCCTTACCTGACATTGATAAATACCCAAAGACCTGAGCCCACATGAGAATAGACTCTCCCTGCCATCATTAACCTTGCAAAACCAACCTTCAGCTCATGATTAACAACATGCCATTACGCGCTATTAGATTTCATTAGTAGAGGCTCAATCTTACCCAGAAATACAACAAACTCTACAAAAGAGGTTCAACAGCCACTAAGATCCATCACTTTTTTATCAACAAATCACTGCGATCCATTTTTAAGCAGACAAAAAGCAGCGCTGTGGTGTTTTTGAAAGAGATATATGTTAAGTAAGGGATAAAGCGCATACAGCTGGTTGTTTTATTTGCTGCAGTTCACTGAATGGCCAGCGGTGTCACTAATATCCAGAGATTCCCAATTTATATTTATATATTTCTCTTACTGATTATAGTTCATGTATTCTGTTAATCTATGTATTTTCTGAACAAAAACCAAAACAAATGTATACACATTCTTATGCACATACATTCATATATGCTTAAAAAATGTACAGCAGGGAAAGTAAGTATTGAACACGTAATTTCCTGGGATTCATCTTTCCAAAGGAGCTGTTGACATGGAATTGAACCAGATTTTGTGATTGGCTGGGCCATTCTACAGCTTGATTTTCTTTCTCTGAAAGCGTTTGAGAGTCTCCTTGGCTGTGTTTTGGATCATTGTCTTGCTGAAATGTCCACCCTGGTTTCGTTTTCATCCTCCTGCTAATGTAGATGTTGGAGTGAAGCAGCTGATATTCATTTACACTGCGGAATGCTGAAGAACTACTGAGAGATTTCAGCTGCTGTCTGTGCTTTCACTGCCAGGAATACACCTTCCTTTCTTCATGTGTTCAATACTTTTTCATTTGTGTCATTTTATTTTATAATTCATAACTTCATTTGTAAACTAATTAGATTAGTTTTCTTTGCATATATGGATTTTTTTGATTGCCATCAACATCCAGTGAAAATTTTAAGTCATCAGCACCTTTAGAAATATGTTTTCTGAGAAAAATGGTGACTTGTTCAATACTTATTTTCCCAACTGTATAAGTAAAATCTCTCATATATATGAAATTTCGAAGTTTCGAACAATTGTGTATATTGTGCATATATATTGTAGATAATATTTATAAATATTTAAATTTTTATATATATATATATATTAGGGATGTCAATTGATAAAAAAAATTAACTAATTAATCACACTTTCACACATCATGATTAATCACAAATAAAAAAATATATATATACAAAATGCAGGCATTGCAAATATGGAAATTGGAAAATTATGATAATAATAATTAAATATTGAATACAAACAATTGTCTTCATTGTAAAGTTGTATTGCGAGTTGAGAACATAAATTATAAAGTAGAAACGATTTAGCTTTGTCCTCCTTAACATTTAGCCAGTTGCTAAGACAGTCCAGTCTATTGACATTATCGGGGGACACAGAGAGAGAGAGAGAGAGAGAGAGAGAGAGAGAGAGAGAACGCGCAGTACAGCGAACTCCCTTCAGATCATCAACACGCACAATCACGTTCATCAAATTTGCTGAAACTAAGCGTTCTAATGTATGGCTGTATTTCTCAAGCACAGATTCTGACACGGCAACGTGAAGCAGACGCTTTACAAAAGTTGCGTGTAGGGGGGAAACACGTCAAACTGAATGAAACATTTGAGGGCGCTTGGAATCAACTTAAAGGTGAGGAATAGGCTTGCGACATCATCTGCCACTTTCACTGAGTACATTTACATGGACACCAATACTCCACTTTGATTAAGATAATACTCTGATTAAGAGTCTACCATGTAAGCAGCGATTGGTGTTTAATCGCCACACTTTTTTTTTTTTCTGGACCACCCGAGTCCTGAAATGCGGAGTTCTTACTTCCCGTTCGCCATGCGTTATCAAATTCCATTAAAACAGCACTCTTTTAGCAGTCCTTCATATTTTCATCTAATAATTGTCACGAGGCATGAACAATATGTTGCTGAATGAAAGTGAACTGCTGAACTGCAGTTAAAGTCTAATGATTAAAAATGAAACACCCGAAATTTTATAAAACTCTGGATGAAACGCTGGAGAGCCTGGTGATGCAACCTTAATTGTTTTATACTGAAACTTTCCTTCTAAACGCGCTTCCTTGTTTTTATCCATATTTCTTTACACATCAAACTCATGCAGGGCTGGAGCAAGCTGAACTGGTGCTCTAGGCGAACGGGGATCACGCTGCCCTCAACCCAAAAGTGAAATAGAAAGTGACCGGTTTGCAGATGAAAGTGAGGACCGGGAGGGAGAGGGTGGGTGTCGCGAATAAAAGTGGGGACCGGGGGGTTTGCTTACTATTTTGCTGCCTAAGGCGGCTGCCTAGGTCGCCTCTATAGACGTGCCGGCCCTGAACACACGTCGGCCACAAGAAGAAATAAAAAACTGCAACTGCGTTAAATGCGTACGTTTTTTAATGCAGTTATGAATCGCGAGCATTAATGCGCTAATTTTGACAGCCCTAATAGATAGATAGATAGATGGATGGATGGATGGATGGATTTTTATTTATTTGTTATAATATTATATATTTATTATAACATTATACAGTCATATAAGTCATTCTTACAGTATAAACATGTAACTAATATCTCCTGCATTCTTGCTTATGAATCATTTTTTGTACTTTTCTTGTATTTGCATTGATGATGGCATCTATATGCTATGCATATAAAAAAATCCTTTAGTGAATTGGGTCCTAAAACTATGTGTGTGTGCAAACCAAATCCCCTCATCCGTCTCCGACTACACTGGCGCCATTGCAATGGCTTTTTAACTATCTTTTAATATTTAATCAATTAGCTTCAATTGTTCTTCTGCAATTTGTGTGGCGCTGATACGTATAATGGAGTTTAGATTCTGCATTCACATGAGAGAGAATAAAACAACATGTCTAATTTCAAATGAGAATGATGACACAAACAGATGAGCAGATCCCTGATGCGCCGCTGGATTCAGCTTTGAAGGATTACTGCATTTACACTCCAGCTTAAAAATAGCCCCGTGATAATTTATTTAGCCTGAGTGTGGCTTTCTGCATTGTGTTCCTGGAGAACAACTTGCTCCGCTCTGTCTGCACTGCAAAACAGCTTTCCTAATTAGAGTTTTTGTCCTGTTTCTAGTCCAAATATCTAAAAATGCTGAAATCAAGAAGCATTTTCTAGACCAGGAAAAAAATAGACATGTTATAAGAAATAATATGCCAAAATTAAGTGAAAACTTATGTTAAAATGCAAAATAAGATTATTGTTATTACTGCCTTTCTACAATATTGTTGGTGGCTCAGTGGTTAGCACTGTGGCTTCACAGCAAGAAGGTCGCTGGTTTGAGTCCCGGCTGGGCCAGTTGGCATTTCTGTGTGGAGTTTGCATGTTCTCCCCGTGTTGGTGTGGGTTTCCTCCAGGTGCTCCGATTTCCTCCACAGTCCAAACACATGCGCTATAGAAGAATTGATTAACTAAATTTACCATAGTGTATGTGTGTGTGTGTGTGTGTGTGTGTGTGTGTGTGTGTGTGTGTGTGTATGGCTGTTTCCCAGTACTAGGGGGCAGCTGGAAGGGCATCCGCAAATTAAAACATATGTTGGAATAGTTGGCGGCTCATTCCACTGTGGTGACCTCTGGTAAATCAGAGACTAAACCAAAAGAAAATGAATAAGTGAAGTTTATTTCTAAACTTATTTCGAGAGGATCACGTGCTTATGATTACTTGCGGCTGGTCCTGCATTATCCAATTTATGATTTACCAATCAGACGATTCCTAAGCCACTATAAATACCTTAAGTTCCGTATCACAACCATCTTTGTTTTAAAGAATCCCCCCTTCCACCCCTACTCCTCCTCCTTTCCTATCTGGGTGGCCCAGTGGTTAGCACTGTTGCCTCACAGCAAGAACGCCACAGGTTCTAGTACTTACCAAGCCAGTCGAGGTTTCTGTGAAAAGTTTATACATTCTCCCCGTGCTCACGTTGGTTTCCCCCGGGTTCCCTGGTTTCCTCCCACCGTCCAAAAACATGCAACTTAAGATAATTGACTAATCCAAATCGACATTATAGATTTGCTCCTAGTAAGTAGTTATATCTTAAGAGCAATCACTATCTGTTCATTAGCTACTACAGCAGGAGAGTTCTCGAGATCTACCTGAGCTCAAACTCCCCTCTTGCCTTGCAACGGAAGGGAGCCCCGGACTCGAGGATCTTATTAGCTCAGTGCTCTCTCCCGGGACAGCGTGCCAAACAAGCTTTATAATCAATCATCAGCTGAGTGTGAACTCTTGAAATTAATATATGTACATATTAATTAAAAATACCTTCCGTTGTGCAGTTTATTATAATAACACCATATTTGGTTAAGATGCAACTATTTGAAAGTCTAGAGTCTGATAGATTTCCTTTTAAAGTTCTCCAAGTCAAGTTCTTAGCAATGCATATTACTAATCAGGCATTGCATTTTTGATATATTTATGTTAGGAAGATTATCTTAATATGCTAATGATTTTTGACAATACTCATACAGTGAATTTTTGGCTATTCCTAAAAATATACCCATGCAACTTAAGACTTTTGCAATCACACACATTCAATTCAATTCTTCATTTCTCTAGCACTTTTACAATGTAGATTGTGTCAAAGCAGCTGAACACAGAAGTTCTAGTAAACTGAAACTGTCAGTCCAGTCCAGACTCTTCACAGGTCTTGTATCACATCAATGGCACTGCACAATCTCTAGAGGGTCGAGATGGGTAGATGAGATGAGCTGCTGTTCATAGTGTATTTAAACAAGACATATTAAATATGAATGCAATATCAATACTGTTGAAGTCAAAATTATTAACTGGTCTGTGAATAAATTTTTCTTTTTCAAATATTGCCCAAATGATCTTTAACAGATTCAGGAATTTTTCAAAGTATTTCCTATAATATTTTTTCTTCTGGAGAAAGTCTTATTTGTTTTATTTTGGCTAGAATAAAAGCAGTTCTTAATTATTTTAAAGCAATTTTAAGGTCAATATTATTATCCCCTTTAAGCAATATTTGTTTTGAATTGTCTACAGAACAAACCACTGTGATACAATGACTTGCCTAATTACACTAAATTTACCCTAATTAACCTAGTTAAGCCTTTAAATGTCACTTTTAGCTGTATAAAAGTGTCTTGAAGAATATTTAGTCAAATATTATTTACTGTCCTCATGGCAAAGATAAAATAAATCAGTTATTAGAGATGAGTTATTTAAACTATTATGATTAGAAATGTGTTGACATTTTCTCTCTGTTAAAAAAACTGGAATAAAATATACAGGCGTGCTAATAATTCAGACTTCAACTGTACAGTATATACTGTATATCAGCGTCTATATAGTATACCAACGCAATCTCACGGCAATTCGTAACTTTTTGATTTAGTGGCTAATTCATATGAATTCGTACAATCTAATTCGTACAAATTAGTACGATTTGCTCTTCACCCAATGAAGGTTGGGGTTAGGGGTGGGGTTAGGTGCCACGCCTACTTTTTAAAATCGTACATTTTCATACGACTGAACTCATACGAATTCATACCAATTAGCCACTAAACTGACAAAACGTAAAATACTTACGTTTCCTCATGAGATCAGGCTGAGTATACAGTAAGCTATACAGTATATATCATGGGCTGTCTCAGTGATAGGCACTTATGCAGTTTCAGTAGTCTGACTTTAGAGTTTGTGAACGTTTCCTCGGGTCATTTATGAAAACAGAAGTTCTGCACGTCAGACTCTCGTAGAAGCCTTCCAGTCGTCCAATCAGAGCTCTTCTTGGCTGTAGTACAAAGGGAAGGGCTGTCAGTTTTTGGTGGATCTGCTAAAGCTCAGGGTTATGTTAGGCGAGGAGGAGAATCGAGTGTTGAGGGTTGTGCTCTGATTCAATAACACTGGTAAGAACTCATTATCAATGCATAGGCACTGCAGCCTCCAGCTTCTGTTTCTCTGGAGCTTTCCAGGATTCCTGGCGCTCCATTTCTCTCTCTCTCACACACACACACACACACACACACACACACACACACACACACATCATTCTCATGGCCGCTTGATTGTAATGTTTTTGAATCCCATCAGTTTTATGCTTAAAGGATCTGACGTTGAACAGAGAGACGGGAAAATATCTAATATCATCTTTTTCTGGCATTAATGTGTCTTCTCTCATTAATATTGTACTAGTGATGATAAAAAGGGTGGCACGGTGGCTCAGTGGTTAGCACTGTGGCCTCACAGCAAGAGGTTGCTGGTTTGAGTCAAGGTTTTTTCCGGGTGCTCTTCCACAGTCCAAACACATGCGCTAAAGGGGAATTGGTGAAATAAATTGGCCGTAGTGTATGTGTGTGTGTGAATGACTGTGTATGGGACTGACTGTTTTCCAGTACTGGGTTGCGGCTGGAAGGGCATCCGCTGAGTAAAACATGGTGGTTCATTCCTCTGTGGCGACCCCTGAAATAGAAAGACTCTGAAAGCTGAAAGAAAAATTAATGAATGTTTAATAAAGCTAGGGAAAGTTTCCCATTATATTTTCCTCTAATTTAAATATTTTCTTCAAAATATTAGTTTGGCTGGAATGAATATATTGACTGCTACAACAGCTAAGATCAATATTATTAAAGTCCCATTAAAGTCTGCATGAACTGGTAAGCTGCTGAAACTTTTATTTCAGTATGTTAATGTACTTCCAAATGAAATAGAATATTGAATAGGGGGCGGGGCTTTCTTTTAAAGCAACATAAAAAGCATTAAAGTACTTCTAACAAAACGCCTGGTGCATTAAGAGGCCGATCACACCGATAACACTTTTATGTTTCAAAAGTGTGAGGTGCACCACACTGCCTTTTTTGTTGATAAGAAAAAAAGAAGCCCGGTGCGCTTTTTATGTCGCTAGGCAATGACTGAATCCATGCGCGAGTGTTGCTGTCGATATTTATATAATTTTAAAATGTAATAATATTGGGATATTGAAGATTTGTGATTCATACAGGACCAGATAACTCGAAACAGCAACCACAAGTCTCTCCTCCATCTTCAAAAGTCTTCGTAGTTGTCTTGACAACACAAACACTGCTGTCACTTCAACGGAAACCCCGCCTCTGCTTTCATTTGATTGGAGAATGAAAAAGACTCTACTGACGTAACGTTTTTTCCGCTCAGAGTTGGCTTTTTTTTTAACTGCGAGCGCACAGCGAGCAATTGCAAAAACGCGAGGTGTAGCAGGCGGTTACAACGCGAGGTGCACGGGGCGCATAAGCAGCAAACAAAACGTTGAATCATTCAAAAAAGACGCCTCTTAATGCAAAAAAACGTGCTCAGTGTGATCGGCCCTAGTACTGGAGGAGTGTGTCCTACAGGTGGTTTGTCGAGCACACTCACTTGCATGGATCACACTCATGCATCATACCGTTATCCGATATTCATTTTATGAGCAATCACTTCTTAGTGAAGCCACTAAAATACTATCTGACTAAATATATATCCGTTATATAACTTACAAGTTACTGCCTTCCACTAGACGATATATACATGCATATGTAATGTGGACAACACATTGGCTCAGTGGTTAGCACCAGGGCTTAATTTGTGATCTGTAATTTGTGAACCTCATTTTACCGATCCCCCTCCTCAACTGCCCTCATCCTCCGTCCACTGTTCACTTTCACTTTCTTCCATGACTTCCCACCCCTCTTCACTTTCGTCCGCGACAACCCCCTCACTCTTCACTTTGGTCTTTCATCTGCGCCACCCCTCCACCATCCAACGCCTCGCCACCCCACCCCTCACTTTCGTCCATGACAACCCAAAAACCCACCCTCCCAGCCTGCTCTCCACTTTCGTGCTCAACACCTCTCCATCCTCAAGTAACATGGCGGATCCACTACCCTGATCTGTTCCGGGACCTCCGAATTCACAAAATAAGCACTGGTTAGCACTGTCGCCTCACACCAAGAAGGTCGCTGGTTCGAGTCCCAGCTGGACCAGTTGTCATTTCTGTGTGGAGTTCCCTCACAGTGTAAACACATGTGCTATAGGGGACTTAAATTAACTAAATTGGCCATAGTGTGTGTGTGTGCGTGCGTGCGTGCGTGCGTGTGCATGCCAGTACTGAGTACACAGGCATCTGCTGTGTAAAACATAAGCTGGATAAGTTGGCGGTTCATTCCGCTGTGGCAACCCCTGATAAATAAAGGGACAAAGCTAAAGGAAAATGAATGAATATGTAATGTAATTTTTGTGTTGTTTGTTTTGCTCGTATGCAAATTCAGGCCTACAGTTCAAGTCAATTTTCCACACTGGGGACACAAATGTGTAAATAAAGTAATGTATTTCTTGAGAAATATAGTAGAAAAGTAATTAAAGTAAAAATATTTTTTGTATATTTCACATATTTCTCAAGAGATACTTTATTTACTTTTTATTATTACTTTTACTTTATTTATTTGTATTTATTCATTGTTTTTAATATTGTATATTGTGTATTTTTTTTTTAAGCCGGCTCAATGCATTGAATCTGAGTAACAGGGCTGCAGGTTTGGAGCAGATCTCTGTGATTGTCTGTGCAGAAATAGGTTCTCAGTACAGTTCTCCCACTGTCACATTCAGCCTGTGATAATTAATCAGAGAGAAGAGAATGAATCAAAAGAACAGAAAGGAAAATGACTCATTTGCATTTTTTTGTCTTGTTCAGTCTGGCTGAGATGGCTGTGTTAAAGGCTTCTGCTGAAAATGGGATACAGTGATATTTTTCTAGCCTCAGATGTTCAATGTTAAGGTCGATGGCATCATTTTCTCCACAATAATTATAATTGAGCATGTTTTATACAATAGAGCATTATTTAAAATTGTTTCAAAATATTAAAGGGCCACTATTTTACCCCTTTTTCAAGATTTAAGAGAAGTCTTCTGTGCCTCCAGAATGTGTCTGTAAAGTTACAGCTCAAACACCCATCAGATTATTTATTATAGCTTTCAGAATATTGGGCATTCTTCTTTAAACACTATGTAGCTGTTTTTGTGGCCTGTGCCTTTAATGCTGGTTCTCCCCGCCCACCGTTCCTCATGCCTGTCAGAGTGTGCCTCAGTCTACGTCTCCATCAGAAAAACCAACCTGATCTCGCGAGGAAATGTAAGTATTTTACGTTTTGCCAGTTTAGTGGCTAATTCGTACGAATTCAGTCGTATGAAAATGTACGATTTTAAAAAGGAGGCGTGGCACCTAACCCCACCCCTAACCCCAACCGTCATTGGGTGATGAGCAAATCGTACCTATTTGTACAAATTAGATCGTACGAATTCATACGAATTGGCCACTAAATCAAAAAGTTACGAATTGCCGTGAGATTGCGTTGGATAAACAGCACAGTGACAGACATGAAGGAAGCAGATCTCACGTAACATTTATGTGAAATACTACAGTAAGAACTTTACCAATGATTATTTGATGTATTTATTGTGAAGTTAATTCAAGCCTTTCGATGACTCACACAGAATGTCGTCACAGCATGTGCATTTAACTTTGCACTGTTTTTGCATGGCAAATGTGACAGAATACACGTTAATATCCACTGCTGTATGGGCATCTGCTGTGTTAATGTACAAAATAAACCTGATTTAAATTCCACAAACCGGGATTTAAGCGTATCTTTTATAATTGTACTGACATGCGCAGGGGCGTCGCTATACCCCATTTACTGGGGCATGTGCCCCATTAAAAATCACCAGTGCCCCAGTAAATGCTTTGAGATACAATTTACCTTATATGCAAGTGTATTTATTAAGAGTGGTAATCCTGGAATAAAGATGTTTTTCTCTATGTGCCACTGAACCAACGCTGATAACAGCAATGTAGCTTAATCAAAAAGCAAACTGAACATGTGCGCAGAAAGAAATATATACACACACACCCCTCCTGCTTTAAAGCTGACACACTGCTCTGCTCTGCTCCGCTCCCGGTGTAAGTCCTGGTTGTGAACATGCACATCAAAAATATAGCCGCGCCGCTCATGTGTTGTGAAACCGGCGTAACAGTCTTTTATGCAGAGGTGTAGGCATGCAGTGAGTTTTGCAAGTCAACAAAACAAATTTAAATAATATGATTGTGATCTTATTTAGACTAAGCATGGCTCCTGATAGATTTTTTTGTATGAATAAAAAGGAGGGATGATGAGTCAGGGAGGTAAGACTTAATAAACCTAATTCTCAGCCACCAGTCCGGTCTGATGCTGCGTTCACACCAGACGCGGAATGCGCAGATAAATCGCGCTATTCCCGCATAGACGCGTGAACATTTGAGTTTACTCGCTTCATTCGCGCGTCCAACTCTGCTTCATTCGCACGTCAGATTCACTTCAGAACACTCGCGGATTCTCATCATGGGCAGGGCTTCTGTCTGCCTGGTGACTGTACTGTAGCTTCATAGCTAAATGGCTAACATGGATTTTATTGAGAAAATAACTGTGTTTATGTGCTTTACGAAGACGTTTGGAGCAGTGTCTGAGTCCGCTAGATGTTTTCGGAGGTGCACCCTGCTCTGTGAGCACATAAACTCCTCCAGAAACTTAATCTGGATGATGAAGGCATTCAGCGGTGCTTCTGACTGAGCCCAGCCCAGTTTGATGAACTGTTGTCTGTGTCGGCTGGAGGATTTCCCCCCGGAAACCAACAACAGGTGCTACATCACAATCACGCCCCCACAAGAGCAAGCTCCTGATTGGTTAACGCAGCGCGAATGTCCGTAGAAGTTCAGATTTTTGAACTTGAGTGATTCGAGCGTCAAACGCTTAATTCTCGCAGCGCAATTTGCGTCATTCGCGCATATGGCGCCGCAGGATGTTTAATCATGCCTGTGCATTGACTTAACATGTAAATCACTTGCGCTTGACACTTCTTCCGCATCTGGTGTGAACGCAGCATAAGACAACACACAACAGATAGTTCAATAAAACGTTTTTTTTTTTGTTGTTGTATTCTATTAAATTGTCTATAGAATTTCATTCTAATAAAATTTATATTCATGCCAAATATATCCAGTTATTTCCAATTAATTTCTGTCATTTATTTAGAATAATATATGTATATGTTATAACTGTTACAGTGATATACACAGGAGACCCAAATGCAAGTGAAAACAAGATGATTTATTTAAAGAATCACAACTGGTATTGATCTCACCAGATATAGTGTAGGGCAAGGATGCTCACACCAGAATACGACACGCCAAACAGTAAAGGTTCATCCGTGAACCAACGTCGTATAGCAGTCTCTCACGGATATCTCACAGACGGTGAAGATGTCTGTACTGTTTTTTCTGACGTTGATAGAGCGGCCTCCTTTGCCTGAATAGGTGTGTGTGTGTGTGTGTGTGTGTGTGTGTGTGTGTGTGTGTGTTTCTCAGCATGAGTCTAAATATGTACCTGTCTCCATGCAGAATGTCAGCAGTCCTTGGCAAATCGAAGGAAAAATCCTGACCTTGATTTGCAACAAACAAAAACAAAACAAACGCAAAACAGGCGCCGTTATCGTCCGCCTGAGTTTCCAGAGCCGCGTCCTTCTCCCCGTTCCTCAACAACATCATCGTGTTCGGGATAGAGAGCCTGTGTGCACCGCTTTGACAGCTTGTCAGGCTTTCCCATGATAATGAATTTCAAATGCTGGATCTGCTCTGTGTAGCCAGCAGCGTGTGTGTGTGTGTGTGTGCGTGTGCGCGCGCTCTAACTGGAGCTTTTATTTGGAATGCATGTACTGTGTGTGTAGTAAAAATGGCCATTTCATGAATGAATTTTATTTGTACTGTATAGCACATTCCCTATATAACATGCAACTCAAAGTGCTTCACAATCACAAATAATTATCAAAAAACATCATCAATGAAATCAAATATACATACTCACCGGCCACTTTATTAGGTACACCTGTCCAACTGCTCGTTAATGCAAAGTTCTAATCAGCCAATCACATGGCAGCAACTCAATGCAATTAGGCATGTAGACATGGTCAAGATGATCTGCTGCAGTTCAAACTGAGCATCAGAATGGGGAAGAAAGGGGATTTAAGTGACTTTGAACATGGCATGGTTGTTGGTGCCAGATGGGCTGGTCTGAGTATTTCAGAAACAGCTGATCTACTGGGATTTTCACGCACAACCATCTCTAGGGTTACAGAGAATGGTCTGAAAAAGAGGAAATATCCAGTGAGCAGCAGTTCTGTGGGCGCAAATGCCTTGTTGATGCCAAAGGTCAGAGGAGAAAGGCCAGACTGGTTCCAACTGATAGAAAGGCAACAGTAACTCAAATAAGCACTCGTTACAACCGAGGTCTGCAGAAGAGCATCTCTGAACACACAACACGTCCAACCATGAGGCGGATGGGCTAGACCAGCAGAAGACCACACCGGGTGCCACTCCTGTCAGCTAAGAACAGGAAACTGAGGCTACAATTCACACAGGCTCACCAAAACTGGACAATAGAAGATTGGAGAAATGTTGTCTGGTCTGATGAGTCTCCATTTCTGCTGCCTTATTCAGATGGTCGGGTCAGAATTTGGCCTCAACAACATGAAAGCATGGATCCATCCTGCCTTGTATAAACGGTTCAGGCTGCTGGTGGTGGTGGTGTAATGGTGTGGGGGATATTTTCTTGGCACACTTTGGGCCCATTAGTACCAACTGAGCATTGTGTCAATGCAACCGCCTACCTGAGTATTGTTGCTGACCATGTCCATCCCTTTATGACCACAGTGTCTCCATCTTCTGATGGCTACTTCCAGCAGGATAACGCACCATGTCGTAAAGCGTGAATCATCTCAGACTGGTTTCTTGAACATGAAAATGAGTTCACTGTACTCAAATGGCCTCCACAGTCACCAGAGCTCAATCCAATAGAGCACCTTTGGGATGTGGTGGAATGGGATATTAACATCATTGATGTGCAGCCGACAAATCTGCAGCAACTGTGTGATGCTATCATGTCAATATGGAGCAAAATCTCTGAGGAATATTTCCAGTACCTTGTTGAATCTATGCCACGAAGGATTAAAGCAGTTCTGGAGGCAAAATGGGGTCAAACTCTGTACTTGTAAGGTGTGCCTAATAAAGTGACCGGTGAGTGTATATTTATATTTAAGTAAATTTATATTCATATATAATATTTGACAGTATTTTAAACCTACAGAAATTCAAAACACTCATTTTTTTCCAATACAAAATACTACATGTAATACAAATACAAAATTACATTGTGTGTGTGCGTGTGCGTGTGCGTGTGCGTGTGCGTGTGCGTGTGTGTGTGTGTGTGTGTGTGTGTGTGTGTTAGAAAAGCATGCATAAATACTGTCCATCCCTGTGCATGATATTGTGATGTGTAGGCTGATACTCCTGCTGGCATCTGAATGTCACAGATGTCATGTGTCAGTTTAATCCTGATGTCAATTGTACAGCTTTCTCTCTCTCTTCTTTCTTCCCTAAAGGTCAGATATGGTAGAGCGTCTCTGCTATCAGTTCACCAATGTAACCTCCATATTGTGTTTTCATTCTCTCCCTCTATCTCTCCTTAACCGTCTCCTCCATCTGGAGCCTCATTTGTTCATATCAGTTCATCTGTTTCTTTCTCCACTTGTGCTTTGTGTTTTTCTCTGGTTTTCAGCCTCTGCTGGAGTCTCTGTACTTCCCGTTTAATTTCCATCTGTCCCCAGAGGACCCTTTTATTGTTCCGATGTTGCTCTTCTGAAGTTCAGGAGATTTTAATGGGGTTTTCAGTTAAGTATCAACATCATCTCAGATGTTCCTCCCTTTAGGAGAATAAAAATAGAAACAAAAGGGAAAGTCTGGGGTTATAAAGCTAATATGAACTGCCCTTTTCTCAGGAGAAAGCATCAGTAGAATTCCCTCTTGGCTCTACATTTATTTCTATTCAGATTTTATTGCTAATAGGCAAGTTTTTATAATAGTGGACATACTGCAACAGGTCATCCTTATCCGATGTATGTGCTTTAACTCTTTGACTCTGATGGTTTAAAACTTTACATTTATGCATTTGGCAGATATGTTTATTTAAAGCAACTTGCATTGCATTAACCATTTAACTGCCATTATAAGCTAGACCTGGTTGATGTTTTGATAATAGGTTATTCTTAAAAGGGACCTGTTATACCCCTTTTTACAAAATGTAAAATAAGCGTCTGATGTGTCTAGAGTGTGTAGTAAAGTTTCAGCTCAAAATACATCATCAATAATGTTTCTTGATCTTTGGCTTTGATCCTAATTGTGATGTTTTGGTGACTGTTGCTTTAAATTCAAATGAGATTGTGCTCTTTTTAAAAGAAGGCGGAGCTACAAATATGTCAGCATATTCAAAGCTAGACTAACGTCCTATGCTTGTAAGGTAGAGATGGTCACTAGTGGGTGGGGCTTTCTCATTCTTATGACACGTACTAAGAGAGAATGTCATTCAAAGTGTTTCTGCAGACTGTTTTATCAAGTGTTATTACAAAAATATCAAATTAATACATTTTTACCATTTAAAGCTGGTTATATTCACAGACTGTTACTACACAAATGTGCTTAAACCCCTTATAAAAGTGATTTGTGCATAATAGGTCCTCTTTAAAGTAAAACATGTGCTGCTTTAATTCAATTGGTCCAAAAATAAAACATGAGTGGAAGTTAAAGAGCCCCTATTATGGGTTTTTGAGAATGACCTTCCATGTAGTGTGTAACACAGCTCTAAGTGAAGTAAAATATCCAGCTAAAGCTTAAATCTGAAAGTGGACAGTGTTTAAAACTATTAAATTATCTAAAAAAAAAAAGAGTCGACTCATAGTGGTTGGAATGAATCGTCTTGATAACGAGCCTTTAGCCGTTTCGGCGTGACGTGGATACGAAACATAAGCCCCACCTACTAACACAGCAAATACAAACAGATTCTGAAGTCATGTGTTTGCAATGTTGTTTGCATTTAAAGAACATTATATTTTTCTGTGTGAAATACAAGGGATTTTATAGATACTAGTATTGAACAGTTCATTGCAGCGCATTCACGTGAGAGTAGGCTATAAAAGCTGTTTGCATGTCCAATTCGCCTGTGGGAGCAAGTTCAAGCCAAACAGTGAGAACAGCGCCTACTAGGGTCACAGAATACGATGGAATTTGGTAACACGTGCAAAATAAGGCCAGTTTATTAGGGACGCTAGGCTTTGGGCTGATGCACAGCACTGAATCAAGAAGGCTCAGGGTACATGGGAGCCCGCAAAGATAGCTTGCTAGAGGACAGATGAGGAGCGCTACAACCCCCTGGCTGGGGTTGTACAGGTAAGCCCTGAGAACATATAACACTTCATGCAAGAGATGCCACAGCAATGGTTGCAAATAGAAATGATCTACAGCTGAGAGGGTAGAAAAGCTCCAAAATGAAAGAGAATTAATGAAATCAGACCTGGCCCATGACACATTTCATAAGTGTAAGTAAATAGCTGCCTCCTTGTTTTCTCTAGCTTGTAAAGTATGTATTTAATTGTGTTGTTACTTGTAACCGCTTGCACTGTATCAGGTTAACTCTATATTCCCATATCGCGTCTAATGCCACGTTGAAAAGGCGACGCGTGCTGCTTTGTTAACGGAGTTTGTGGTGTTTAACTGCACTGCTTTCGGGGGTGAGGTGTCTGAATAACACTGTTTACTGTGGTGTAAGTTTCACTATGAAGCGTGTTTCAGGTGTCTGCTGCGATCGGATTCTATACCAATGTTGGCAACCCAGGGGCTTGATAAACCGTGTCTCGGGCTGAACGCTGTCGACCAATGGCAGCAGGCTGTCATCGGTCCAATCAGCGCAGATTAGCTTCGCGCTAAGGAGGGGTTTGGGAACAAATTAATCACTGAACGATTCATATGGGAGTCGCTGGGATAATTAGGTAAAAATAAATGCATATTATAAGACCATGAAAGTGTGACTTTGCATACATATCAGTATGATGTTTAAGACCCATAAAACCAAAATATGACCCTTTTTAATGCATAATAGGGGCTCTTTAAAGGCATACTTTTCATTAGTTCTTGCTTCATTAGCTGCAGGAATTCTCCTTCTGGGCTGTAAGACTTTTTTTTATAGTTCATAGAACTATTATCAGAAGTCCCCATTTATTGGCATGTTTCTATCACAGTACAATTGGAACTACCAGTGGCATGAGGCTATATCCACACTAATGGATTTTCATTTAACAAAGATGTATTTATTTTTAATCTATTTTGACCTTCCATCCACACTGAGACAGAGTTTATAGACCATTTCAATGTGGTGATGTCATTGGCCCATGAAAAGTTCCTGCTTGTTGTCAAACTACTAACCGGCCACTTTATTAGGTATCCTGTCCAACTGCTTGTTAACACAGATTTCTAATTAGCCAATCACATGGCAGCAACTCAATGCATTTAGGTATGTAGACACGGTCAAGACGATCTGCTGCAGTTCAAACTGAGCATGAACATGGCAATGAGTTAACTGTACTCAAATGGCCTCCACAGTCACTAGAACTCAATCCAATAGAGCACCTTTGATATGTGGTGGAACATGAGATTGGCATCATGGATGTGCAGCCGACAAATCTGCAGCGACTGCGTGATGCTATCATGTTAATATGGAGCAAAATCTCTGAGGAATATTTCCAGTAGCTTGTTGAATCAATGCCACGAAGGATTAAGACAGTTCTGAAGGCAAAAAGGGGTCCAACCTGGTACTAGTAAGGTGTACCTAATAAAGTGGCCGGTGAGTGTATTTCATAACTGTAACAAGAGGCAATTCAATTATACGTTATAACAGCTATCATAACATTGTTTATCAATATGTGGCCCTTTTTGGACTCTCAGAAGCTATAGAAATTAAAAATTTAAAACAGGAAATACGTTAGGACCATTGGTATTGTTTACATCCCTCAAAATGGTCTATAAAGACTTGTGAAGGGAATAATGGCGCTATAAATAAATTGCATTACTAATGTCGATACTTTTTTTAGTAACAAGTAATCAAATAAATTGCTGTTTCAACACTGTTACAACGCTGTTACCATTACTGACCATAAAGTGTGCATTACTAAAACCGAGAATACTGAAGCGATTTTCATGAGAGCAGCGTCTCTCTCAGCCATAGGACCTCTCTTTCTTTTATGTGTGTGTGTGTGTGTGCGTGTGTGTGTGCGTGTGTGTGTGCGTGTGTGTGTGTGTGTGTGCGTGTGTGCGTGCGTGCGTGCGTGCGTGCGTGCGTGCGTGCGTGCGTGTTCTGGGCTGGGGCGGGACACATAACCATCATCAGTGATGATGATTGGTGTGTCTGTGACGTGCTGTAACTGACAACGTGATGATTGGCTTAGATAGAGTACATTTTCATTGTTTGCCAATCAGAGGCAAAATAGGGCGGGTGTTCACACACCAATGACCAGAAGTCAGAAGGATAGCAAATACACCAAGTTCAAAGGTAGCGTTTGCAAACTGGAAATATAAGCACTGCTTTTCCCTTGTTGAGGTGAAAGGCAAGAATGTTTATTGACAAGTAATTCTAATCTTATGAAGCGCCTCACGTCGTCACATGCCGCCACAGCATTAGTGGCTACGCAGGTGATCATGTGAGCTCTGCTACCAAAGGAGGAGACGAAGCCACAACATCAAATAAAACTTAACTTTTCTCCACCGCGAGCCGTTCTTACTGAGACAGAATTAAACACAATAATATCTAGATATATAGCTGAGAGTTTGTCTCTAACATTGTCCCACAACAATATTACAATAGTGTAGATGTTTTGTATTTATTTTATAGTCATTTAAAGGTGCAGTATGTAAGTTTGACACCCAGTGGTTGAACTAGGTATTGCACTTCTGGATCATAATAAACGCATGCCGGGTTGCCAGATTGAGTACAGGAGCGAGTGATTTGAACTGTGTCCTAAATAAAAGCAACGACACGCGATAGAGGGAATATTCTCCATATTAAAAGGAGTTTTGGTTTTAACCAACACCTGGAATTGATATATTAGAAACGGCTTCTATTTCTCACAGCTGAACAACAGAAACCTATGACAGTGATCACCTCAGGTAAACCTCATGTGCTTTATTCAGTGCTAAATGCTAACAATGTGAGTCTGAATGCTATTTTACAGGACATTTATTGCCATTTACTGAAAGCAGCAGCAGATAGTTCACCTCAGATCTGGAGAATACAATAAACCGTTTGAGATTGAACTTTAGATCTAAACACATATGAGTGATTCAGCATCTACATTTAATGATGTTAAAGAGGGTTAACATCTGTTAAATAGATCATTAACCTTAGCATTTTGTGAGTGAGTGCATATTCTGTGCTTCTGAATGGCTGTATTTACATTTCTGTCGTGTTTCGTCTGGTGCAAACAGCCAAACTGCTCATCACTGCGTATCTCGCCATGAAGCATGTTGTTAGGACACGAGATTACAATGTAACCTGCTCACCTAATGTTTACACTCGTAATATTTATATTTTTGATAATTAATAACCTCATGTGGAACTGAATCTGTCTCATTTTGACATCTGATACTGTCCACTGACACTGTCCATTTCACTCATGGAGGCATGCTTTAGAGTCTTTCTATATAAATGAATGAATGAAATACTCTGTTTTCCTGGAAGGCGACCTGGTGTGCTGAATTATAATGGGCTAAACTGGCATTGTGCAGGTGAAATTTACCTAAACAAAGACAGCGTTCCGGCACAGAAAAAACCTTTTCAAAGCAGAATATCTGACTTCAGCATTGTTTTCAGTTAAACAAGTGTGTTCACTTGGGATGTTTCTTAAAAATCTGCACACATATTATAGTGTTTTTATGCTTTAGAAGAGTCAAAAACTTATATACAGCACCTTATACAGTTAGATATTTTTTCAAGTAACACAATAGTTACTTTTCCTGGTAACTAGTTACTTTTATAATTATGGAGCTAACTCAGTTACTATTTGTGAATGTAACTAGCAACTATAACTAACTACTCTTTTAAAGGAACGTGCCGATCACTGATATGCACATCTTTTTGAAAACGCTCTACAAAGATGGATGCATTTGGAAAAGCTGTTTTCATGTCGCAGTGTGAACTGTAAAAACAGGATTTCATAGTCATTTCTAGTCATGTGAGCATTTCAGCTAAAATGGTGGAGGACATGGTGCGGCATTTGTTTGGATGATCTCCATTTTGACAGTGTTGTTAAAGATTAATGTCAGTTTGTTCATGCTCCAGATTGCTTTTCTTTAAAGGACACAGAATGTTTACTGGGGAGCTGTTGTTTTGGCACGTCTCTCAGTCTACTTTCTTGCTGTAACTTTATACACCTGTGTTTCTCGCAGCAGCAACACCACATCGCTGCTGGTCCATTTATTTATTTATTTATTTGTTTGTTTGTTTGTTTGTTTGTTTGTTTGTTTGTTTGTTTGTTTGTTTGTTTATTTATTTATTTATTTATTTATTTATTTATTTATTTCATTTTTTTATTCGAATATGCAAAAAGGTACACAAATTGGTCCATTTATAAAGCTCTGCTTTTCCTCCACATTTGCTGCCATGTTTTAAAGAGCCGTGCAGTAAATAAATGGAAGACAGAAATAATGATGCACAAAGCCAACAATCAAAGTGCGTCAGTCATTTCAGTGTGGCTGAACTATTGGGAAAGAATTTTGAGTATATTAATCATGATAAGCCAGCATGGTGGCTCAGTGGTTAGTACTGTTCTTTACAGCAAGAAGGTCGCTGGTTCAAGTCCCAGCTGGGCCAGTTGGCATTTCTGTGTGGAGTTTGCATGTTCTCTGTTATTTATCTATTTATTTTGTTGATTAAGTTTCATTTTCATAAGTGTAAACCCTGTTTTGATTTATTTTATAAAATTACTTCTGTACTATCTAACAGAATACTAACCAAAAGGCTGTTAAAACGGTCCAGATGTGTTTTATTATTTTTTTAAATCATTGATTAATGTAAAGGCCCTGCTTTTCTGTCACTGTAAGAATTATTGATTTAATTATTTTATTTTCTGTTCTTTAATCTCTTCTTTTTTTTATTTACCTTCTAACACCCTGACCTTTTGTTATGGCCTGGCTAAATAGTGCCGAGTTCGCTGTGGAGCACTCTAGATCAACTGGAAGCCGACTCATACATCGTCTTTTGGATAGGGGGAAATGTGTTTATACTTTTATCTTTATGTGGGTGGCACAGTGGGTAGCACGATCACCTCATAGCAAGAAGGTCGGTGGTTCGAGCCTCAGCTGGGTCAGTTGGCATTACTGTGTGGAGTTTGCATGTTCTCTCCATGTTGGCCTGGGTCCGGGTGCTCCAGTTTCCCCAACAGTCCAAACACATGCGATATAGGGGAATTCGGTGAGCTAAATTGGCTGTAGTGTATGAGTGTGAATAAGTGTGGATGTTTCCCAGTGATGGGTTCTTTTATTTTGGGTTATTTTGTTACTTTGCAGAGTTTTGGGTTATTTTGGTTTTCACTCTTATACACTGTAAATAAACCATCACACTTTGCACTTTACATCAGTGAGTAGTTTCCTCTAGGTGCTCTGGTTTCCCCACAGTCCAAACAAATGCGCTATAAGGGTATTGATTATCTAAATTGGCCATAATGTATGAGTGTGTAAGTGTGAATGAGTGTGTATGGGTATTTTCTATAACTGGGTTGCAGCTGGAAGGGCATCCGCTGCATAAAACATATAGCTGGCGGTTCTTTCCGCTGTGGCAATCTCTGAAATAAGCCTAAGGAAAATGAATAAATAAACAGCAATATTACATTTAGCCATGTATTAAAGATATTTATGACGTTTGTTTATTCTCCGTCCCCCTCTCCCTCATTTCTCTATATTAATAATCCCCATGTTGTTTGTGTTTGTGTTCCTCTTTTACGTTAGTCTCTTCTTTCTTCTGTGTTTCTCCTCTGCAGCCTCTCTGGAGAGTTCGCCGTAGTTTCAGCGTTCCCGAAGATCCTCATTTCTCCGTCCAGCGTCACAGCAGACTTCCAGCCCTGCGCTCAAACCTCTCCTGAAGCAGATCCACACCTTCCTCTGATCAAAACACTCCCAAACTGATCTTCTGTAGCTCGTTACAGCACATCACACCGACCTCCAATAATCTCCTGGACTACTGATGTTCTCTGTTGGACGGTGTGAAAGACTTGCTGCTGAATTAACTGTGTTGTATGTAATCCTGAAGTGTAGCACTTTAACTTCTCTCTCTTCCTGCCAGTGTTAGCAAACCTGACTAGCATGAGGTTTGACAACACGCAACAGTACAGAAAAGCT
>CAIGQZ010031581.1:1905365-1917798 GCA_903798205.1 Danio tinwini | reverse complement strand
TGTGTGTGTGTGTGTGTGTGTGTGTGTGTGTGTGTGTGTGTGTGTGTCCTCATAAACCATCTTACTAAAGTTCAACTACGTCATAACAATGATATTAAACAAAAAAGTGTCCTTGTAAAGGGGCGTCATGGTGGCACAGTGGGTAGCACAATCAGCTCACAGCAAGAAGGTCGCTGGTTCAAGTCCAAGTGGGTCAGTTGGTGTTTCTGTGTGGAGTTTGCATGTTCTTCCCGTGTTGGTGTGGGTTTCCTCCGGGTGCTCAGGTTTCCCCCACAAGTCCAAACACATGTGGTGTAGGGGAATGGAGAAGCTTAATTGTCCATAGTGTATGAGTGTGTGTGTGAATAAGTGTTTTTGGTGTTTCCCAGTGATGGGTTGCAGATGGAAGGGCATCCACTGTGTAAAACATATGCTGGAACAGTTGGCCACCCCAGATTAATAAAGGAAGTAAGCCGAAAGGAAAATGAAAGAATGAATGAAAGAATTATTATTGAATACAACATTTTTTTAAAAAGTAAGGTTTTGGTTGTTGTTTTAATATATTTTTTTAATGTTTTATTTTATTTTAGTTTTATTATTTAATTTTATTTATTTATTTATTTATTTATTTATTTATTTTATTATATGTATATATTTTTATATTATTTTTATTTTATTTTATATATTTTGTTAATATGTTTTTATAAAATGTTATTTTTTTAATATAAAATTTTAATATTTTTTCACTTTATAAAATTTATAAAAAAATTTAATATTCAATTTTATTTAATACATTTTTTATTAATACTTTATTTTATTATATATTTTATTTCTATTTTTAGATTTATTTTGTATTATTATTATTATTAATAATATTATTATTATATTTTATTTTATTTATGAAATGTATGAATTATTTTATAATGATAAATGAAGGAATGTATTAGACTGTGCTTTAATAAGTAATTTATTCTAGTGACTCAAAGCTGAATTTTCAGCATAATTTCTTCGGTCTTTCAGTCGTCACATGATCCTTTAAAATGAAATTAAATATGCTGATTTGCTGGTAAAATTATAATTCTTATCAGGGATGAAAACAGTTGTTCTTTGTAATGTGTGTGGAAAATATGAAACCTTTTTAGGGATGTTTTTAAAAATATATAAATATGAATTAAAATATATTGATTTGAAATCACGGTGGCGCAGTGGGTAGCACGATTGCCTCACAGCAATAAGGCTGCTGGTTTGAGTCCCAGCTGGGCCAGTTGGCGTTTCTGTGTGGAGTTTGCATGTTCTCCCCGTGTTGGCGTGGGTTTTCTCTGGGTGCTCTGTTTTCCCCCACAGTCCAAACAAATGTGCTATAGGAGAATTAATGAACTAAATTGTCCATAATGTATGTGTGGGAATATAAGAGTGTATGGGTGTTTCCCAGTGATGGGTTGTGGCTGGAAGGGAATCAGCTGCGTAAAACATATGCTGGATAAGTTGGCAATTCATTCCACTGTGGTGACCCCTGATTAATAAAGGGACTAAGCCGAAAAGAAAATGAATGAAAATGAAAGGGCAGAAGAACAGCTTTTATTTGAAATATAACTCTTTGGTAATAATATGAATGTCTTTGTGTCACTTTTGATTAATTAGTTGAATAAAAGTATTCATTTCTTGAAGAAGAAAGCAAGACTGACCCCAAACATTTGCTTTCCAACATCATCCAGACTGGCTTGAGGAAAAGGAAGCAAGTTATTAACATTTGATTAAAAGTTACAGAGACAAACAGCTTTTTTCCTGCGGGAACATTAGATCGGGAACATTAAGAAAGCAAACAGGAGCAGAAGTGTTTGTGTAGCGATCAGCGTCTCGTATATTAACTGAGGAAGTCTAAATCAACTCAAAGCAATGTTTTCTTAGCATTCACTGTTTGCATTTAATCACTCTTATTTACAAATCAAAAAAGCTATGTTACTTGCTGCAGCACGGTGGCGCAGTGGGTAGCACAATCGCCTCACAGCAAGAAGGTTGCTGGTTCAAGCCAGTTGGCATTTCTGTGTGGAGTTTGGGTGTTGGTGTGGGTTTCCTCCCGGTACTCCAGTTTCCCCCACAGTCCAAATGCATGCGCTATAGGGGAATTGATTAATTAAACTGGCAGTAGTGTATGTGAGTGTGTGCAAGAGTGTGTGGGTGTTTCCCAGTGTTGGGTTGTGGCTGAAAGGGCATCCACTGCATAAAACATGCTGGATAAGTTGGCGGTTCATTCTGCTGTGGCAACCCCAGATTAATAAAAGGACTAAACCGAAAAGAAAATGAATGAATGTTACTTATTTTGCGTATAAATTCATTGATTTTCCTTCAGCTTAGTCCCTTATTTATTAGGCGTCACCGCAGCAGAATGAACCGCCAACTATTCCAGCATATGTTTTACACCCTTCCAGCCGCAACCCGTGTGTGTGTGTGTGTGTGTGTGTGTAAAACAAGGCAATATTTTTTTTCAGGAAAATGCTTTCTGATTTAATCATGTGCACAAGAAACAAGGTTAAGGGACCTATAATACACCCGGCACAATGCGGCTCAAGGCACGACACAATTGTTGTTTGCTAGTTTCAGCTCGACGCAAGAGTCATTTTGACGTTTTTCTCCACGCTGTTTAAATAGCAAATTCATTTGCGCTCATATGTGCGCCCATAGGCGATCTGGTCTAATAAAGGAGGTGTGTTAAGGTGCATTGCTGTTTTGAAGAACTAGAATTGACTGAGAGGAGGTCTAAAGTCCAGCGCAGAGCACGTTAGATGTGTGCCTCGCTTAAACATTGCTTAATACACACAGGATGTAGAGCAATACACAAATATCTTTACAGATGAAAAAGAATTAAAGGATTAAAATATTACAAAAATTATTATTTTCTAGATAAATATAAACACCACTGCCCTAATGCCTTCTTCATCTCGGGGGGCTTTTTCAGTTTATTCATGACAATTAGCTTTTGGATAATGTTATTATTAGTAGTATTATTATTTATTATATGCATATTTATATCTGTTCTATTAAAAACACGCTTAGATTTGGCCTCCTGTCAGGTTTTAGACCATATGAGCCATAGCATGTGTATTTGGATATAACTTAAATATAAGTTCATTTATTCGTTTGCTGGAGATTAGAACTGAATTTAGAAATAGTTTTGAAACAAATCTTTGCGATTAAACTAAATTAATTATGTAGGCTAATGGATGTCTGTGCGTACAACACCTTTCCTTATCCACGAGAGTGAAAGTAAAGAATGAGGAGGCTCATCTCTCACGCTGCAGATGCTCTGTTTAACTGTTTTCTCGCTAGTGAAGCGCTCAGTTATTACACTTACAAAGTCCGCCATGTTAATAGCAAATGCGCGACACAACTGACTCTTAAAGGGAACGAGAGATGAGACTCTGATTGGTTTATTCTCAAAACACACCTATAACTCATTAAGAGAATAAGCTCAACCCTGTTAGACCATGAGCCGCGGCACAAAGCGGAATTTTCCATCCTTAAAATAGCAAAAGTGGATTCTGACACGCCCTTAATGCTTTTGCGTCCTAAAACTATTTGCAGTGTGAAAACATTTAGTAGTGGTCGTTTTGTTTTCGTTTCTACACACAACTGCTTGTTTGCATTCAGATTAAACTTGCATTTGGCATTAGATGATCAAACAAAACCAACTGACTTACAGTTTTTGTCTTGTATTTAGTCCAAATACCTCAAAAAAGTGTTTTTGTTAAAACAAGCAAAATAATCTTCCAATGGTGTAATGGGTGCTCCGATTTCCAAGTTCCAGAGTCCAAACACATGCGCTATCGATGAATTGATTAACTAAATTGGCCAATAGTGTATGAGTGTGTGTGTGTGTGTGTGTGAATGAGTGTGTATTGGTGTTTCCCAGTACTGTGTTGCAGCTGGAAGGGCATCCACTGTGTAAAACACATACTGGAATAGTTGGCGGTTCATTCCGCTGTGGCGACCCCTGACAAATAAAAGGACTAAGCCGAGATGGTCTGAGATAATTGAGCTCAGAACTCCTATAAGCATGTAAGGTGTTCCAAGATCAGGTAGGTCTCAAGAGCTCTCCTAGTAAAGAAGGAAAAGGAGGAGGAGATGGGGTGGAAGGGGGGATTCTTCCAAAACGAAGATAAAGCAGTAGGGTGAAATTAGTTTATTTATTAGGCTTGAATCAGTCCGATTGGATTATTACTGATTATGGATGAGACACCAGCTGCGATCAATCATATCACATGCTTCTCTCGAAATTAGTTTAAAAACTTCACTTAGGCTGTTTCTCAATATGTGTTCTTCAGCAATCTTGCATCCTCGTGTTCTCTTGTAACGTCATCATCAACACATCGATGCAGATTTGATCGCAAAACTCGCTCGTGAAGTCCCAGAAGTCATTGCGGCCGAATAAAGGAGTTGGAAAGTGCAGCGTTTTATACCTGTTTATTATTAAAGTTCAGGGATAACTTACTTATCTCAGGAGTTTCCCTAAATGACATGGTGAAAGTAAACACTAACATGAAAATCTTAATAAAGTCATGAACACATTAAGAGTATTTATTTACAGAAATTCATATTAAATTATGTTTTATTTGTTTTGTGCATGGTATATTTGTAAGGTTTTTATGCATTGTATATACTGTATTGTGAAAAGGGGAAAACAATAAATCTCTGTATGACTGCTGTAATGTTTACATAATTTCCTGTTAAAAATGTGTGAGGGTCATGCATCAGGGAGAATCAGGAAAGAGCGCAGCATCTCATTCCTCACAGTACGCATTCGATGTTCTTGCGGTCTCCCGAGTTCGCTCTTCTGATGTAACTTGGCTGGTCTCCGTTCTCTGCATTCTGGAATTGAGAAATAGCCATGGTTTCAGTGTCTTTACAATACTTGATCTGTTTATTTGCATTAAACTTACATTCAGCATCATTTTTTGTGCATGCATTTTCCTTCTTCTGTCAAATAAAAACAACATCTCACACCAGTATTAAACTCAATTCCCCCTGGATGGATTATGGTCCAGGAAGATCCTTTTAGAAAGCAAGCGTCTGGAGCGGGACCCTTGAGATTGATGACGGTGTGTCTGGAAGTGTCAGATGGTTGGTGTGGTGACAGCTAGTGCACGTGTGGGCCGATGCCATGCCAATTTTCCTGATGTGTGTGTTTGGAGGATGATCTCTGAGGGTCCGGGACTCCAGCTGGATGCAGTCTCAGCCCCAGGCTTAGCTACAGCCCATGGGCATCAGTACTGGCACTGAGATGCTTTCTGCCAGCTGGGACTGAGAATGACAGATCGGCCAGTTTCTGCATCTGAAACATCATGTTAGTAAAGAGTGAGCTAAGGAAGAACAGTGGTTCGGTTATTTGATAGGTTATTAGCAGTGTTGGGGAAAGTTACTTTTGAAAGCAATGCATTATAATATTAGGTTAAGGCCGATTTATACTTCTGCGTCAAGCGCATGCGTACGCTATGGTGCAGCCTACGCGTGGACGAATAGTCCCTTGCCGTAACCGTCGGCGGCGTTGACGCGCACCTCTCAAAAAATATAACGCATACGTGTAGCGCAAGCTCTGTGATTGGTCAGCTTGGTAGCGCTGACAAGTGTGGGCGGAGGTGAGAGACGTATGCAGCGAATGTTTACAAGTGTGGAGTCCCGTGAAGGAGCTCCGGATGGAGACTGTTGTTTTGTGTTTACCTTATGATTAAAGTTGTTGCACGTCCGCTGGTTCCCGCCTCAAAATGAGCAAATTTGAGCCACTTGTACATTTAGGAAGTGTTCAGAAAACACAAAACACCAGCGAAGAAACTCGACACAGAGAAACATAAACACCTACTACCAGCTAGCGTTTTTAGAAGTGTATTGCAGAGAAACAGAAACAGCGCGCACAAGTATAAATGAACGGCTACGCGCGAGGCATATGCCGTGGGTTACGGCGATCACTTGACGCAGAAGTATAAACCAGGCTTTACTCCCCAAAAAAGTAACTAGTTGCGTTATTTGGTTACTTTTTTAGTAAGTAATGCATTACGTTACTTTTGCTTTACTTTTTATTACCTGGCTGAGGCTTAATGTCTATCAGAACCTTTTTACACCACATGTGTTTGGACTTGTGGAGTAAACCGGATCACCCGGAGAAAACCCACGCCAAAAAAATGCCAACTGACCCAGCCGAGGCTAGAACAGCAACCTTCCTGCTGTGAGGTGAACGTGCTACCCACTGTGCTACCGCGTCGGCACCATATAGACCAATTACCATGTTTGTAAACATTCAGTATGCGTGCGCAGGGAGGTGGCAGAAATAACAGGGAGCGCTAGCATTTACAGCGAGGGAATGACATTCGATGCACTACAGAGTTTGTTGTTGTTTTAGAAATAAGATAAATTGATTATATATTATATATATTATTTACATAATGCTTTCAGCGTATTATAACAGCTCGTCACCCAGTGATAAGCACAGTTACTCAGCAAAATTAACGTTAAAGTGAGCGGCGTTCGTCTGACAGGTCCATTTGCGATAGTACCCTCCCAATGGATATTAAATAAGACGAAATGACCAAGCATCCAGCCCCAAATATACAATCTCATTAAAGCTCCAAAAGATTTTACAAGAGAGAAGTTAAAGGCCTATAAGTGTTTGGATGCCAACAATTGTGTTCTGTGTGGTCATGTGCAAGAAATAATACTCCCTGATTACCGGATTCAAAACTATGTAGAGCTAAAAACCAAGGTTCTGCCGAGCCAAAGACAAGGAAAGAAGACGAAGCTAACGTTATACAAGGCCAGGGTAGGCCCTAATCATCAACAAGCAGAACAACTGCACTCTGACAGCGAACTACACCTGTACAGGCCCAGGGTATGTGAACTTACACATAGAGGTAAAGTTGGTTTTATATTGGCACATTCAGACTTTCTCCTTAATAATATAATTTCATAAACGTATTATTTGCAAACTCTAAATAGCGAAATCATATTAGCAGCCAATGACTGTCAAAGTACAACATTGTTCACAGTCAATAAACAGTGTTCATGTTGTTTTCAAGTCACTTGCAGGTTATTTCAGAGCGAATACTCAAAGTGCCGTGGTAAACAATATAGGGAGTGTTTCACAAGTTGTGACTGAATGAATGTGTGAATATAAAACCAACTTTAATAACTCACACTTTCACGTTTCATTCTCAGCATTCAGTGTCTGCAGTTTAATCAACCATATGTAACTGTTTTGCCGAAATCATTGCTGCAATCAATAACGAGTAATGTGTGTGATTCAGCATAGCCTGAACTGACCTGATATAACATGAGAACTGCAGAGTCCAGCATTTATAATTAGGTCCTCACTTCATTCAGCTCCCTTTTAGCCAACAACGTCTGCAGTCGGCTTTGAAAGCAGTGTGGTGTATGGTAAAAGTTACGTTTTCTATTCGAATTTGGCATCCTACCGCACAACATCACATGTTTGCTATTGCAACCGGTCTCTTTTTGCAAACTTTCTCTTTTTTCGTTTCTCAAAAATGAATTTTCGCTTTGAAATATTTGGAGATTTGCATTTGTTTATTTATTTTTTGCTCAATACTTATTTTATTTTACAAATATATGTGGGCAAAGAGCCGGTATAAGATTCTGACGGTATGATAACCTTGGACAAAAATATCACTGTTCTACGGTATGCTGATTACTGCTCTAAAATATATTCTTTTTAAATGTCTGGGTAAAAAACAACACATCTTTTCCTCTTTGAACACAATATGTTTCATTTTTTTTAAGATTTAAAATAATTTGGAGCAGTAAGCATGTTAGGCTAAATAATTTACCATTTAAAACAGCATCTTTGGATATATTTTCTATTGGAGATACTGTTGTCCTAAAAAAAAAAGTAAATAAAAAATTCTTACATATACCTATGGAAGCCCGTTTCCGCCACTGAATGATAAAATATATAAATCAATAAAAAAAATTATGATAAAAAACTATTTAAATAATAAAAAAATATATAAAGTCAGAATTCCGAGTTTCCGCCACTGAATGATTAAAAAATAGATAAAAAATAATAAAATTTATGATTAAAAAAAAAAAATTTTAAGTCAGAATTCTGAGTTTATAAAAATATATATATTTATTTTTTTTAGAAAAAATTTTTTTCATACTTTTTTATTTAGTTTTTTTTATCATTCAGTGGCGGAAACTCAGAATTGTGACTTTATAACTGAGAATTGTGACTTTATAACTCGGAATTCTGCCTTTATATATATATATATTTTTTTTTTTTTTGCTAAAAAAAAATGTTCATACTTTTTTAATAGATTTTTTTATCATACAGTGGTGGAAACTCAGAATTCTGACTAACTCAGAATTGTGACTTTATAACTCAGAATTCTGACTTTATAACTAGGAGTTCTGATTTATATATATATATTTTTTTAGAATTTTTTTTATCATTCAGTGGCTAAAACTCAGAATTCTGACTTTATAACTGAGAATTGTAACTTTGTAACTCAGAATTGCGACTTTATTTCTCGGAATTCTGACTTTATATAAAAAAAAATTATAAATATATTTTTTATCATAATTTTTATTTATTTTTTATTGACATTTTTTATCATTCAGTGGTGGAAATGGGCTTCCATATATACCTTAGGAATGGTATAACAGAAATTTTTAGCGGTTTTAAAACCTTGACTTTTTTCTAAACCGCGGTATACCTTGAAAACGGTTATGGTCCCATGCCTACCATAGATTGACTCCATAAAAAACTCAGTTAATTTTAACTCATTATTTCTTTAAACAAAACATTATTTTGTGTTTATCCAAAAACAAACTCTGCTTGATTTGTTCATCTTTAGATGTTTGGACTAGAAACAAGACAAAACCCCTAAGTACAAAAAGCATTTCTTGCAGTGTGAGATCTGGATGTGTTCTGACAGCTCATCTTGTCTGCTTTTTGAATCTGCATGTGTGCATGAAAGGGTGTGAGGTGTTATGGGAAATCCACGCTTGAGTCTCCACCCACATCCTCTTTATAGGTCAGCCATATGCAATCTCCATCTCTCCCTTTGTCTTTATTCTCTCCACTTATTAATTTATTTATTGGTTGTAAGTCATTCACGACCCCCTTATCTCCTGACTGGCTGTGTTGAGAAGGGATCTGAACCTCCCTTTCTAATGGGAATGAAGGCACGCTTTGTCTGCTATTATATCGCCCTTCCTTGTCATAATTACTGGCTGTAAGTGGCTGGGACTGTAGCAGTTTGTCGAGCTCACAGTGATTAATTGCACACAAAACTGATTGCTCTAGTTCTCTTCTGGGCTGGTTGGTCGGGCACTGTGTGATGGCGGCATCTTATTTAATGCATGAAAGGAAGCACGTCTATTTCTGTTTGACTTGTGGAAGTTCATGTGGTTTAGAAGCTAAAGTTATCCAGCTATGACGAGGGGATCGATTTCTGATGCAGTTTTGTGACATTTTGGTGACTTTAAATATAAAAGAGGTATGTTATTAATGTGGGCGGCACCTTGGCTCAGTGGTTAGCACAGTGGCCTCACAGCAAGAAAATCACTGGTTCGAGTTCCGGCAGGGCCAGTTAGTGTTTCTGTGTGGAGTTTGCATGTTCTCCCCATGGGGGTTTCCTCCGGGTGCTCCGGTTTCCCCCACAGTCCAAACACATGCGCTATAGGGGAATTGATGGACTAAATTTACCGTAGTGTGTGAGTGAGTGTGTATGGGTGTTTACCAGTAATGGTAGCGCAGCCTCTTTTTAAAATATATGCTGGAATAGTTGGTGGTTCATTCCTCTGTGGCAACCCCTGATAAATAAGGGACTAAGCTGAAGAGTAAAAGAAATGAATGAATGGTGTTAATGTTTAGCACATTGTATATAAACATAATTGTATGAATTATTACAATAAAGTACAAACATGTTTTTTTTAAGTAAGGTTTTTCTTCTTTTTTAAGGTTATTCTATTTTAATATGTTTTATTGTATTTTTATTGTATGTTTGATTGTTTTATTATTTATTTTTATTTATTTAATGTTATAATTGTATTTAAATTGTATTTATTTTATTATTTTTAATATAATTTTTATTTTATAATATATGTATTTTATTGTTATTATTAATAATATTATTACTATCATATTTTATTTATGAAATTTTATTTAAAAACTTAAATTTTTAGTAAATATTAAATTTAATTTAATTGTTTTCTCTTGTTTTTATTAATATATATTGTATATATATTATATTGACTATTTTTATATTTATGTTGTTTGCTATTATTATTATTTTATTAATAATTAAATAATAATAGCAATTTTATTTATTTTTTTTCACTTCATTAAATTTCATTATTTATTTTTTATAATTAATTTTATTTAATTTAATAGTTTTTTATTATTCTTTTTATTTTTATTTTATTATAGATATATACAGTTGAAGTCATTATTATTTACCCCCTTATAATTTATTTTCTTTTTTTTTATTTCCCAAACAATGTTTAACAGAACAAGGAAATGTTCACAGTATGTCTGATAATATTTTTTCTTCTGAAGAAAGTCTTATTTGTTTTATTTTGGCTAGAATAAAAGCAGTTTTTAATTTTTTTTAAATACATTTTAAGGTCAATAATATTAGCCCCTTAAGCAATATATTTTTCGACTGTCTACAGAACAAACCATTGTTATACAATAACTTTTTCTAATTACCCTAACCTGCCTAGTTAACCTAATTAACCTAGTTAAGCCTTTAAATGTCACTTTAAGCTGTATAGAAGTGTCTTGAAGAATATCTAGTCAAATATTATGTACTGTCATCATGACAAAGATAAAATGAATCAGTTATTAGAGATGAGTTATTAAAACTATTATGATTAGAAATGAGGGAAAATCTCTCTATTAAACACAAATTGGAGGAAAAAATAAACAGGAGGGCTAATAATTCTGATCTCAACTGTATATGTATAACCCAAATGTTGGGTTTGTCCATGACTCATAAGCTGAAAAAAGTAAAGTATAAGGGATTACTTAAAATTTTTAAGTAATTTAATTATGGTTACATATTCTGTACTTGCTTAAAACACTGTAAAAAAGATTTAACATTTATTAATATATATATATATATATTTAGTATAGTACAAAATAACTCAAACGTTGGGTTTGTCCCAGATTTAAAAAAAAAATCAGCTATTAGAGATGAGTTATTAAAACTATTATGATTAGAAATGTGTTGAAAAAATCTGCTCTCTGTTAAACAGAAATTGAAGAAAAATTAAACAGGGGGGCTAATAATTCTGACTTCATCTACGTGGGTAGCACGTTCGCTTCACAGCAAGAAGGTCGCTGGTTCGAGCCTCGGCTGGGTCAGTTGGCATTTTTGTGTGGAGTTTGCATGTTCTCCCCATGTTGTTGTGTTTTTCCCACCACAGGTCCAAACACATATGATATAGGCGAATTAGGTAAGCTAAATTATCCGTAGTGTATGTGTGTGTGTGTGAATGAGTGTTTCCTAGTGATGGGTATGGGCATCCACTGCGTAAAACATATGGATAAGTTGGTTAGTCCCAGATTAATAAAGGGACTAAGCTGAAAGAAAAATGAATGAATGTAAAGTGCTGTGTAATAAATGACGTAATATTCAGTAGATGTTTGTAAAGCCTTGTCATAAATACAGAAAATTGTGCCCTGCCAGGCAGTAAATGGTGGTGAAGTGTTGTGTCGTATAAAACACAGACAATCACACAGGCTGTTTGACCTGTATATATTCCTTCAACAATTTCTGCTCCCTCAAAAGTACAGGAGCTCCTCAGGCCTTCATTCTCATCTGTTCACCGCTCTGAGATCTCCAGGAACGTGTGGAGTCCGGCAGACTCTCCGTCACGCTGGGGATCGGCTCTAATTTCTATTTGATGCCTCTCAAACACTTTTATATTCTTCCTTCCTCCGAGGCTGGAACAAACGACGTTTCACATTTTATTCCCATCAGCCCTCTGGGTTTGAGTTCATAACAGAGAGAGTTGAATGTCAGAATCGACAGTCCTCAAACTGAAAAGAAAGAAAATAAAACTCGTCCACACCTGGAGCAATGCTGCTGCTCTCCATCTTATTCACCAACAGAAGAGTTGAGCTCCATATATGATGGAGATGAGCGTTTGCTGACCTGAGTGTGGAGCTGTCAGCGGTATGAAGAGTGTGTTGGCTGTTCCTGCACAGACCTGTCCAATGACAGCATCTATATCTTTTACAGCAGAAGATATACAAGTGCTGTTGTTCTCCTCACTGGTCTATACATCTATACATGCTGTCTGTTTCTGCTGATGCTGATACACCATGCCCAGTGTGTGTGTGAGAGAGAGAGATCATCTGCGAGTCTGTGTATGTGTGTGTATGTGTGTGCATGAGTGTGTGTGTGTGTGTGTGTGTGTGTGTGTGTGTGTGTGTGTG
>CAIGQZ010031581.1:1863202-1873630 GCA_903798205.1 Danio tinwini | reverse complement strand
ATGTTTGTGAGTGAATCTGTAGGTTTGTGAAAGCGTGTGTGTGTGTGTGTGTGTGTGTGTGTGTGTGTGTGTGTGTGTTAGTGAATGTTTGCTGTTTGTGAGTGAATGTTTGTGAGTGAATGTTTGTGAGTATGTGTGAGTTACTGAATGTTTGAGTGTGTGTTAGTAAATGTTTGTTTGAGTGTGTGTAAGTGTGTGTCTGTGTGTTAGTAAATCATTGTAAGTGAATGTGTGTTTTAAATGTTTGCGAATGTGTGTGTTGAATGTGTGTGTTAGTGAATGTTTGGTGTGTGTGTGTTAGTGAATATTTTTGCTAATATTTTCATTTTCACTAACATGCACTGTGTGTGTGTTTGAGTGCGTGTGTTACTTAATGTTTGCGAGTGTGCGTTAGTAAATGTGTGTGATCCTTATACGTATGTTTTACGCAGCAGATGCCCTTCCAGCTGCAGCCCATCACTGGGAAACACCCATACACATTCATTCACACACATACTCTACAGACAATTTTAGCTTACCCAATTCCCCTATAGCGCATGTCTTTAGACTTGTGGGGGAAACCGGAGCAACCGAAAACCCACTCAAACACGGGGAGAACATGCAAACTCCACACAGAAACGCCAACTGACCCAGCTGGATTATTTTCTATATTAAACAATAACGATATACATTTCTATACAAGTTGTTAATGCTTCATTTTTAAAAGAGTACCCCAACAATGACTGAAGCAACAAAAATTAGAGGGTCCATTAAATGTAATTACATATTTTCGGCCGATAAATGTTTGGTGGCTGAAAAGTCAGTACGTCTCTAATATAGACACACATTAGATTCCCACTGTTGCGCATTTCTGCTGTGTGATTTGGCTCTTAGATCAATATAGAGTTAACAAGTCCAGAACTTCACATTGAGTACGTTTACATGGACACCAATAATTCCATTTTTAATGCGATCTATTACTGTGCATAATTATTAGGCAATTTAACAACAAACAAATATACCCATTTCAATGATTTATTTTCACCAGTGAAACCAATATAACATCTCAACATTCACAAATATACATTTCTGACATTCAAAAACAAAATATAAACAAATCAGTGACCACTATAAGACCAAGATGGCGGCGCGTACACAACGCGAGGCTCGGCGTCTCTCCAGTTTCTGCAATTTTGCAGTATTTTTCCTGCTCATTTCTGGTCTGTTCGTGCAGAACAGTAATGCCTTTACATCGTACACCCGACAGGAGATCTTGGATATTGGTTTGTGCATTCCGGACAGTTTTATCAGCAATCTACGACTCATCCCAGAGATCGCCAGGACACCCGATGCTGAGCGCTCTGTCCGGCCGGGCAGAAGTGCTCGGAGACGGCGACGGGAACGTAAACAAAGGCGGGGGAAGCGCGGCGGGCTAAGAGCTAAGCTAAAGCTAACACCACACCGGCTCTCTTTACCCAGCATCTTCCTCGCCAATGTACGGTCCCTGGTGAACAAAATGGATGAGATTAGACTGCGCATCAACCACAGCAAAAGATTATGGAACTGTAATGTCATGATTTTCACAGAAACATGGCTAAACAGCGGGATACCAGACAACGCTGTATCTTTAACTGAGCATCAGACATTCCGAGCAGACAGAGCGGCGGATGACTCCGGTAAGACCCGAGGCGGAGGATTATGCATTTATATTAACAACGCGTGGTGCACAAACTCTGACATCGTTGGGAGACATTGCTCTGTTAACCTGGAATTTCTGATGGTCAAATGCAGACCGTTTTATCTGCCACGGGAGTTCACCTCCACCTTTATAATCGCTGCTTACATTCCACCCGATGCTGATGCAAAGCTTGCTATGAATGAACTTCATGCAGCCATCAGCAAACAACAGACTGCTCACCCGGAGGCTGCTTTTATTGTTGCGGGGGATTTTAATCACTCAAACTTAAAGACAGTGCTCCCCAAATTCCATCAAAACATTTTCTGTCACACACGGGGAAACAAGACTTTGGACCAGGTATACACAAACATGGCTGAAGCCTATGCTGTTACCCCCCTCCCCCACCTGGGTCAATCAGATCACCTTTCTTTGTTCCTCACCCCCCGATACTCACCCCTCATTAACCGTGTGAAGCCATCAGTGAGGACCATCAAAGTGTGGCCAGCGGGGGTAGACTCCACACTCCAGGACAGGTTTCAACACACAAACTGGAGTATGTTTGCTTCCCAGGCCACATGTGGCTCTCACACAGACATTAACAGCTACACTTCCTCTGTTCTGGAATACATCAACACCACCATTGACAGTGTAACAACCCAGAAACAGATCACCACATACCCAAATCAAAAGCCATGGATGAACAAGGAGGTGCGCCTCCTGCTGAAGGCACGCAACACTGCCTTCAGATCAGGGGATGCACAGGCCTACAGCACTTCCAGGGCTAATCTGAAGAGGGGCATCAAAAAGGCCAAGCACTGCTACAAGCTAAAGCTAGAGGAGCACTTTTCCAACTCTGATCCTCGGCGCATGTGGCAGGGCATACAGGCCATCAGCAACTACAAACCCAGCCATTCCACACCCACAGCCACAAATGTCTCCTTCCTGAACGAGCTTAATGACTTTTATGCCCGCTTTGAAAGAGACAATAATGAACCCTACATCAGGATCACTTCCTCAACCGACCACTCACCCATTACACTCACCTCCTCAGAAGTCTACACCGCACTGAGTCGGATCAATGTGCGTAAGGCTGCTGGACCAGACGGTATTCCTGGGCGTGTCCTCAAAGCATGTGCAGAACAGCTCGCTGGGGTATTCACAGACATTTTCAACCTGTCCCTTAACCTAGCAGCTGTGCCAACATGCTTTAAAACCACCTCTATTGTGCCAGTGCCGAAACACTCCAGCCCAACATGCCTGAATGACTACCGCCCGGTAGCACTCACACCCATCATCATGAAGTGCTTCGAGCGGTTGGTCCTGGCACATATGAAAGACTCTCTGCCATCCACACTGGACCCACATCAGTTTGCCTACCGTAGCAACAGGAGCACAGAAGATGCAGTCTCCATAGCACTGCACTCTGTACTCACACACCTGGACAATAAAAACACATACGCACGAATGCTGTTTGTTGACTTCAGCTCAGCATTCAACACTGTCATACCCTCTAAGTTAATGATCAAACTTAGAGACCTGGATATAGACACGTCTCTCTGTAACTGGGTTATAGACTTTCTGACTAACAGACCTCAGAATGTTAGATCAGACCACATTTGCTCCACCACCGTCACACTCAACACTGGTGTACCACAGGGCTGTGTGCTGAGCCCTTTCCTCTACTCCCTTTTCACCATCGACTGTAGGCCTGTGAACAGATCCAACGCCATCATCAAATTTGCAGATGACACCACAGTGATTGGTCTAATCAGCAACAATGATGAGACTGCCTACAGGGAGGAGATACAGCATCTGGCCACGTGGTGCACCAACAATAATCTGCTCCTTAACACCGACAAGACCAAGGAGCTCATTGTGGACTTCAGAAAGGGACGAACAGGCTCACATGATCCCATCTACATCAATGAGATGGCCGTCGAGCCTGTATCATCCTTCAAGTTCCTGGGGACCCACATCTCCAAGGACCTTTCCTGGACCACCAACACCTCCAGCCTGGTCAAGAAGGCTCACCAGCGCCTATTTTTCTTAAGGCAACTTAAGAAGAACCAGCTGTCATCAGCCGTCTTGGTGAACTTCTACCGCTGCACAATAGAAAGCATCCTGACGAACTGTGTCACAGTCTGGTATGGAAGCTGCTCTGTTGCGGAGCGTAAGGCACTGCAGCGGGTGGTGAAAACTGCCCAACGCATCACAGGGACCACTCTGCCAGCCATAGAGGACATCCAGAGGAAACACTGTCTGCGCCGAGCACGCAGTATTCTTAAAGATTCCTCTCACCCTGCTCACAGACTGTTTTCTCTCCTGCCTTCTGGCAGGCGCTTCAGGCTCCCCCGGACAAAAACCAGCAGACTAAAGAACAGCTTCTTCCCCAGAGCTGTCTCCCTCTTGAACTCTGCTCCCCACTGACTTTTTGCCCCCCTAATACACCCCACTCTCCTCTCCTCATAACTCAGACTCATCATAATCACTGCACTACTTAACATTTGCACATTTAAAAATTGCACATATTCATTGCACTGATTCATTTATCTGAACTGTACACACCTACTGCACATGTACATTTGTAAATTATGTACACATCCACTGTACATATACATTTGTAATTATGTTTATCTATCTGCACACTTCTGATTATTAATAGCAACCTGTACATTTATTCATCTATTGTAAATCTCTGTTCATAGCTAACACAACCTGTATATAATGTTCATAGTACATCCATTTGTAAATATCACCATAGTTTTTCTATAACTGCACTTTATAACTTATACCTGTATCCTGCACTTGCTGCTATTGCACTCCTGGTTAGACCTAAACTGCATTTCGTTTCCTTGTACTTGTACATGTGTGATGACAATAAAGTTGAATCTAATCTAATCTAATTATAGCCACCTTTCTTTGACAGGACACTCAAAAGCCTGCCATCCATGGATTCTGTCAGTGTTTTGATCTGTTCACCATCAACATTGTGTGCAGCAGCAGCCACAGCCCCCCAGACACTGTTCAGAGAGGTGTACTGTTTTCCCTCCTTGTAAATCTCACATTTTTGATGATGGACCACAGGTTCTCTATGGGGTTTAGATCAGGTGTACAAGGAGGCCATGTCATTAGTTTTTCTTCTTTTAGACCCTTTATTGCCAGCCACGCTGTGGAGTACTTGGACGCGTGTGATGGAGCATTGTCCTGCATGAAAATCATGTTTTTCTTGAAGGATGCAGACTTCTTCCTGTACCACTGCTTGAAGAAGGTGTCTTCCAGAAACTGGGAGTAGGACTGGAAGTTGAGCTTGACTCCATCCTCAACCCGAAAAGGCCCCACAAGCTCATCTTTGATGATACCAGCCCAAACCAGTACTCCACCTCCACCTTGCTGGCGTCTGAGTCGGACTGGAGCTCTCTGCCCTTTACCGATCCAGCCATGGGCCCATCCATCTGACCCATCAAGACTCAATCTCATTTCATCTGTCCATAAAACCTTAGAAAAATCAGTCTTGAGATATTTCTTGGCCCAGTCTTGACGTTTCAGCTTGTGTGTCTTGTTCAGTGGTGGTCGTTTTTCAGCCTTTCTTACCTTGGCCATGTCTCTGAGTATTGCACACCTTGTGCTTTTGGGCACTCCAGTGATGTTGCAGCTCTGTAATATGGCAAAACTGGTGGCAAGTGGCATCTTTGCAGCTGCACGCTTGACTTTTCTCAGTTCATGGGCAGTTATTTTGCACCTTGGTTTTTCCACACGCTTCTTGCGACCCTGTTGACTATTTTAAATGAAACACTTGATTGTTCAATGATCACGCTTCAGAAGCTTGGCAATTTTAAGAGTGCTGCATCCCTCTGCAAGATATCTCACTATTTTTGACTTTTCGGAGCCTGTCAAGTCCTTCTTTTGACCCATTTTGCCAAAGGAAAGGAAGTTGCCTAATAATTATGCACACCTGATGTAGGGTGTTAATGTCATTAGACCACACCCCTTCTCATTACAGAGATGCACATCACCTAATATGCTTAATTGGTAGTAGGCTTTCGAGCCTATACAGCTTGGAGTAAGACAACATGCATAAAGAGGATGATGTGGTCAAAATACTCATTTGCCTAATAATTCTGCACTCCCTTTTGTCACGGGGGGTGTGCATGAAATGTTCCCAAGTGAAAGTGCCAAACTGCAGTTAAAGTAGACAAATAAAAAATGAAACATCCGAAATTACATGAAACTCCAGAGGAAATGCGGATATCGCGGTGACGCAATGATGTTAACCAAATTATGCGCTATAACATGTAAAACGCGATCATGAAAGGAACTTTCAAAAAGCAACTCATGTAAACACCTTAATCTTATTATTGTCTTAATTGGATTAAGGTGAATAATTTGATTACTGGTGTCCATGTAATCGTAGTCATAGTTATTGACATACATGTTTTTGCGTTTTGATATAATATTGTTTATCGGCCCAGCCCTAAATAAGCTCTTTTTTTATTGATCTAAGTGGAAACGATCTAAGTTTTGCTATTTTAAGGATGGAAAAATAGGGTTGTGCTTATTCTCTTATTGAGTTCTGGCTGTGTTTTGAGCCTAACGTGCATTAAACCAATCAGAGTCTCATCTCACATTTCCTTTAAGAGTCAGTTGCATCTGCGCCATGGTGCGATGCAACTTAATAATAATGATGTTATACTAATGCAGATTGTCATGAATGAACTGAAAAAGCCCCCCGAGATGAGGCATGGAGGCAGTGGTTTTTATATTTATGTAGAAAATAATACTTTTTGTAACATTTTAATCCTTAAATTGTTTTCATCTGTAAAGATATTTGTGTATAGCTGTACATCCTGTGTGTATTAAGCAATGTGTAAGCGTTTGGACCAGCATAGGCGCACGACTAACACACTCTGCGCTGGACTTTAGAGCAGCTTTCAGTTGGTCAATGTCGCAGTCTATTTTAGTTACTCAAAAAAGCAACATGCCAACAGTGTGCCTTGACACACCTGCTTTTCAGACCAGCACACTCATGAGTCCACATAGTGGTGCAAATGGATTTGCAATTTAAACAATGTGGTGCAAAACGTGGAAATGACAGTTGTGTTGGTCTGAAAATAGCAACAAATCGCACCATACACATCTTGCACTTTATTGTGCTGGGTGTTTGATGGGGCCATAAATGTGTTTCTTGTCTTCTAGATTTTAAGAATTCTTAGTTATTTGTACTATAAACAAACAAAAATCTGAGGAAAAATAATAGAAAAGCATTTTTGTTGCTGTGAAACTTGTTTCTCCACCTTTAGCTGATGGATGGATTTCTGTCAACGCAGTTAATGTCAGTGTATTCATACCAAACCCCAGATAAGGGCCTGTAGTGCACTACTGCGGTTTAATTAGTTTGGAACGAGGCTCTCCTGTCCCACTGTTTCTGTTATTTGTTTCTGTTGTCACATTAATAAATCATGAATTTTTCATGATCTCACCTCAGTCAGATAAAGCAGTGGCCCGAGCTTGTGTGACAAATGCTAATGCGAGGTAATTAGCCTGAATGGAGTTCTGCTTAATTACTGTTACTTGATTATATATATTTTTTGTGCATAATGTGCTTTGGCGAAGGCTGGCGTTATCAGATTGGAGCATTAGATAAATTGCATGTTAATGTGTGTGTGTGTGTGTTTAGTTTGAAGAGTTTACTTCACAGATACGCTTTGAAGGTTTGTGCTCTAATTGAATGATTTTGATCGTTAAAGGATAATGTTGGAGAAGTCGAGGTTTAGAGTTTGTTTAATGTGTGTTTATGTGGGTGGTCACATCCCCCTGTTTTTTTCCCTGTCTGGGAGCTGCGTCCCCCGACTCACTGACCCACTTTCATTGGGATTAACACAGGAACCCCCCCCCCCCCTCCCTAGACCACCAGGCCGATGCGGAAACTGCTATTGCAGTCTAAACTGGTGTAAGTCAATTATTACTCAGTGTAACTACAACCGACTCTGCGGGAAAAAATAGCAAGCTTTGAAGTTAAATTGCGAATGTTAAAAGCTACACGGCGTAGTGATGGAGCTGGCAGTAATTGAGAAAACAAGACCAAAAGATTCTTTTCATCCAAAGGCTGTCAATGAAGTCTTGAAGAGTATAAATTAATAAGTGGGGTTTTGAATTGGAAAAGCATCTTTCATTTTTTTTCTCTCCATGCCTCGCCAAGAAAACATGTCTTCTGAAAAGAATTGAACCATTGATTGGTTCACAGTTCAGTGGGATTTCGGGGAAAATATCTTTTTGAGGGATTTATTAGTTTCTTGCTTTTCGAATGTGTCTGAAGTGTTCATAAGCACTTCTTTTTTATTTGCTGAATTCAAGTTTGGTTCTTTATATAATTTAGTTATATAAATCTATATATTTATATTTGTGTCTGTGTGTGTGGATATATTGCTAATTTTAAACACTAATATATAGGCCTGTCACAATCAATATATGGACTTATCGCACAACACATGGACATGACCTCAATAATTTTTGGTGATGCAGTATATATATCGCCTATACATTACCAATTCTAGCAACACTTTAGCTGGTGGTGCAACATCTCTATCTCTATTGGAAGTGTCAGTGTCAGTATGGTTAAAAACACTAGTATTTACTATAGAGATGCAATGATTATAGATTTTGGTTGTACGATTATAGTCAGAGGAATAATCATGATTTCACGGTTATCATGATTATTATGCATTTATTGATTTTAAAACACTACTAGTTTAGAAAGTATTTTTAGAATATTAAAGTGTTATTTATAGCAGCTCAGTAACCAATTAATACAGCACAAAATAATAATAAAAAGCAAACAATTGTTTGTTTCTATTTGGACTTTAAGTTTCTGGCTTTTAAATATAAGTAATAATTTTACACTGGAAATAAATGACAAAAAAAAAAAGAATACATTAAAACAATTGTGTTAGTAAATCTAAGCATCATATTACCTAAGTATTTCCCTTTTAAAGAGAACAAATGTAGTCCCCTTTGCATGCAGCGTTCGCCTCTATTGGAAATAATGATCTAGCGTCACAAAAGATCCAACGTGTGAACGGCCCTTAGTTGATAGCCTCAGCTGTAGTTATTCCAGTGTGCATGCGTATTGGCCTCGGTGTACAAGCTTGGAACTTTAAACTAGCGCACAGTTTGCATATGCAGAAACGCGGTGTTGAAGCCTTTACGATTAATTAAAAGTGATGAATTAAATTTCGGTTAATAGAGAAACCGGTTAATGGTTGCATCCCTAATCTACTATAAATTACTATAGTATATTTTCATGTGGGTGTCTGACAGCTGAAAATAGATCTGCTAGCAGACATCGCATTTACTCTTTACCTCACAATTTTTTGGTTAACATTTATTATTATTATTTATTGAGGATTCACATTTTCACATTCTGATTCCAATGACTCATTATTATTAAAATGACTATAAACAAATAAATATTCTTATTCTTAAGAATAAAATATGATGTGTTCTTTGGAAGAGTGTTCTTTCATTGTGATGATTATATTGTTATTTTGGCATTATATATAATAAGTGGTATGAAATGGTCCTAAAATGACAACAATATCGTATATCGCACAGCAAAAATAGATATATTGACAAGCCTACTAATATACACTATCATTGAAAAGTTTAGGGTCAGTAAGATTTTAAAATTGTGCTCCCCAATGTTGATATTATTAATAAAAGTGAAATGTTAGTACAGATAAAAAAAAAAAAAAAAGTTTCGCTCTGATCTTGAACTGATTGTTCAACATAATTATGTTAATCTTAAGTGTCACGTAATATTTCAGATATCTTTCTAAAATGCTAATTTAATGATCCAGAAATGTATCTTAAATGTTGCTGCATAAGTTTTTTGTGTATAACAAGATATAGGGTTCCCTGATTTAATATGTAATTCAAAAGAACAGCATGTTAATTATAGCTTTGATATATAGTCACTTTCAATCAATTTATTGCATTAATTTCTTAATTCTTTCGACTCCTAAACCATTAGGAGTTCACCAATAACTGAGTAACCAAAGGTTTATTTTAGTCTTGAGACGTTTGTCTGCTATTGCGACAGCTGAGATGGTGCTGAGTGACAGGCCCTGAGGGTCCTGTTCTCCCCCGTGACCATTAGCCACAAGTATTAGCCATGGCCTTTTAATCCAGCTCTCAGGGGAGCAAGACTTCCACAAGTGCTGTGGTTTTCTCCATCTTTAGACCAGTCTAACACTGCAGTTTGCACTTTAATTAATGCTAAAAGAGGCAATCAGGCCTTTCTATGAAGTTAACCATTGTCCCAAATTGAAGTGGATTGAACATAAAACAATTAAGCTGTATTTAAAATTTTAAATAAGTTGTTTAAACAACCAGCAAAAGTCATTTTATGAGTGTAAAACTTGTCTAATGTGTCAGCATCAGGTGTCATTTATAACTGTTTGAATGCTGTATGTCGATAGCAGGTTCAGTCGCAGCTTATTCTGAAAAGACATCAGATGATGTAACACTTTTGGCTGTAAGTGCATGTACTCTGAATGCATTTCTCTTGAAGTGCTGCTGGATTGTCTGGATGGTATTAAGGCATTATGGCATGTGGGTTAAATAAGGTTTGTTTATTCTCTGGAGCAACTATTCTCTTTTATGCAATGTTGTAGAAAAAAGCATGAAGGAAGCTGAAGATTCAGTCCTATTATCGTGTGTGTGTGTGTGTGTGTGTGTGTGTGTGTGTGTGTGTGTGTGTGTGTGTGTGTGTGTGT